>JAOTQG010151410.1:0-17425 GCA_025631175.1 Iris virginica
ACTTCGATGTGCTTGTTTTTATTTACGTTATTAGTTGTTCTTTTAACTAAGTTATCTTTTGTTCTCGATTGTTGGAATATTCTATGCAGACTATTCATTGGGTTTGTCTATCGGTTATTCGATATTCGAGTTTAATGGGTGGAAGTTGGATTCAGGCGGTAAAAAGAATTGCTTTCAAAGTGAGAGAGATTCCAATTTCTGAAGGTGAATTGGTAAGTCACGCACGACTGATTCAATCACAAATCTATGTATAGTGATCGTTTTTAGTTAGTGGATTATGTTTTCTTACATTTGCTTGTTCATTCATTTTGTTTGTTGCTCATGGATCCCATACTGGGGACTGTCTTTTTGAATTATTTCCCGAAGGATCTTCAGAGCGTGAGGTTTTTCCCTCTTCCTCTCTTTGTCGCTCCTTCCCTCTCCCCCTGAAGAATTTTGTTGTATTGTTACATGTTTTAATTGAGAAGTGTACTCCCAACAAGCTCTTAATCTCTTGGTTACCTTGGAAATGTGCTAAATCATTGATAACCTTGCAGTAGCCTATTTCGATTTTATGCGAAAACTATTATATACATCCGGCTGTTGCATACATGCAATTGTGCAACCGTTGAGGTGGTTTTTTGTGTTCTGCATTCTAGGGGTAGTTAGTGCTACAACTGCAAAACAGCAGTTCTGCTTTGTTTCTTGCCATCTTCTTGCTTGCTAGTATCTCCCATGTGAGTGTGCGTGCGTGTTTAGGGTTGGGGTGTCTGTTTGTGTTTGGGATTTTAAGGAACTTTGGAAACTTCTTTGATATATTTTTCATGCTAACCTTGCTGTGATCTGTTTATATCTCCATTTATGCTGATAATATATTTCTCTTTAAATTTGCACATGCCATGGTTCTACCATGTGTGTTAGTTTTTAAGCAGTTGCTTGCGGTTTTAGATCCTGCAGGTTTTATTATTATTTTTAAATATCTAAGTTTCATACTATGATTGTGATTGTATGTATAATTCTCTTCTTACTGCCATGTGAATTTGACTCGGAAGCACGTTTGCATCATTTGTTCTTAGCTGGTAACTTGCAGATATTCCCCTTATACACTTGTTTCCGTTGATGATTTATAGCCAGAAATGCTACAAGTCTTCGATGTAGTTTCTTAATTTTTTTTTTTAATGCTTGTGTGTTCGCCCATGTGGTAGCTTGCTACTTCAATGTGCTTGTTTTTATTTACGTTATTAGTTGTTCTTTTAACTAAGTTATCTTTTGTTCTCGATTATTGGAATATTCTATGCAGACTATTCATTGGGTTTGTCTATCGGTTATTTGATAATCGATTTTAATGGGTGGAAGTTGGATTCTGTAGGTGAGGCAGTAAAAAAAAATTGCTTTCAAAGTGAGAGAAATTCCACTTTCTGAAGGTGAATTGGTAAGTCATGCAAGACTGATTCAATCACAAATCAATGTATAGTGATCGTTTTTAGTTAGTGGATTTTGTTTTCTTGCATTTGCCTATTCATTCATATTGTTTGTTGCTCATGGATCCCATACAGGGGCTGTCTTTTTGAATTATCTCCCGAAGGATCTTCAGAGCGCGAGGTTTTATCCTCTTCCTCTTCTTGTCGCCCCCTCCCCCTCCCCCTCCCCCTGAATAATTTTGTGTGTTGCATGTTTTTATTGAGAAGTGTACTCCCAACAAGCTCTTAATCTCTTTGGTTACCTTAGAAATGTGCTAAATAATTGATAACCTTGCACTATCCTATTTCGATTTTCTGCGAAAACTAATATATACATCCGACTGATGCATATATGCAATTGTGCATCCGTTTAGGTGGTTTATTGGTGTTCTGCATTCTAGGGGTAGTTGGTGCTAGTTCGGCTTTGTTTCCTGCCATCTTCTTGCTTGCTAGTATCTCCCATGTGAGTTTCCGCGCGTGTTAGGGGTTGGGATGTCTGTTTATGTTTGGGATTTTAAGGAGCTTTGAAAATTTCTTTGATATTTTTTCACGCTAACCTTGCTGAGGATTCCACTAATTTAATGTATTTTAATTTTAATTTATTTTTTATAAATATAAAAAAGAAAAGAGAAAAATATTTGGAATATTGGATTTTTTTAATTGAATAGTATAATTAGGGGTTATAAGTGTTAAATATAGTAATTTTTTTGTTAAATCTTTGACAGAAATTTTTTGGTAGGCAATGTTGATGGATTAGAACGATTGTATATTATTACATGCATAACCTTTACATTTTGTAAGTTTTACAATGCACCCTCCTATTTTAAAATTATAATTTTTGTGTGATAGATCATTTTACCCTTAAAAATATATAACTTAACAGCCTCCTAACGTTAAAATGTAACAAAATGACCATTGATTAGAAAAATGGGAGTTTCGTGATCATTAACAATAAAAAAAATACTTTAATGACTAAATGTAAAAAATAATTGTATAGTTTAATGATTTTTGATGTTTTTTTGCTTAAAATGTTTTAAAGTAGTTATTAATTGTAGAAGTAGTTTCGACCAAAAAAAAAAAAAAAGAAAGAAAAAAAATATTTGCAACTAAAAAAAAATCACATGAACATTAGAAATTGAGTTTTTAATAAAGATTTAAAAAAATAATTTAAAGATATTTAAAATTTATAGTGAAAAGAGAAACACGTTAAAATATGAAAGATGTAAGTCTATTTTGCTAATCGATAAGGAAAAAGAAAATACATGGCTCTTTGGAGAGCTAAGGATGATAGTGCCATTTTAGTCATCATATCAAGAGGCCACTACAACTACAAGCTTGGTACATCTCCTCACCATCCTATCAAGAGGCGACTACGTACAACTACAGATTTGGTACATCTCCGAATTTATCAAGTTGACACCGACACACTCCGCTTGCTAGCCACTATGGATACTCTTAGTATGTTGTTGTCTTATATGTCGATAAGGCTTCATATTTATATTCAATCGTTACTAAAAACTAGTAACCTACAGATTTGCGCCGTCAACACCTCTGATTTGATCAATTTTTATTATTCCATTCGTGGTTTGGCAATTATATGGTATCAATCCCTTCTATCTCAATTCTTCAATCTTGTGAGTTAGCATTGTCATTTTGAACTCTAGTTCATCAAATATAAATTCGTTAATTCTATTTTATAATTTTCATATTAGTATGGTTTAATTATATTAATTATAAATCATAAATATTTTACAATTATTTATATTAATTAATACAAATAAATCATACTATCATAAAAATAAAGAATGAAAGAAGTTATATTTGATGAACTAGAATTCAAAATAACAAAGCTACCATCACAAGATCGAAGAATCCAAATAAAAGTGTTTGCATCGTATAATGGTCAAAATTACGAGGGGGAAATGGAAATTGGTCACACAAGGAATGGGGGTAGCAGTGCATATTACCCAAACATATTCACAAAAGAATTACATTGAACATTTAGTTAGTTGAAGTAGCAATTTGAAGGGTGAACAATTTAGCTAATTGAACGTTTTCTCTCAAACAAGCCCGTTAATTTCATTTCCATGAAAACTTTCACTTACATTTTATTTGGCGTTCTATGAAGGGCTTAATTATAAAGGAACTAGAATTAGACTTTACATTTGCATGGATTGACGTTCAAAAATCAATCAATATGCGTATAAAAATCTTATATCATGATTACATATGAAGATCTCGAATTTGGTAAATATAATTTGTGTATTTTCAAATATAAATGCCTAAGTATGGGCCCATCATAGAGGAAGGAATCTCTTTATGCAAGTAGACATTACATAATAAATTAGAAGCCCATCATCAAGAGGAAATTCCCGGTCGGTCATAATCATCAAGCTAAAACACACCTCTCATTCCTGATTCATAAATAAAGTTTTCATCCTCGAGCACTTCCTCGAAAAGCCGTGAAACTTTGATGGGATTAGGACCCTACAAAAAAAGAAACACAACATATATTAACTACAAACCCACAAGATATTTATTCTCAAATTTATCCATCATTTTCAGACGGCCTTTTATCTCATTCTCCACAGATAAACAACCAACTCTAAGGGTATGTGCAAATGTTTACCGACATTTGATACCCAACAAAGAAATATTAACAAATGGTTAGGGGGAACAACATATGTTACCTTCAACCACAAGTATACATGCCAAGTAATTAATGATTTTGGCATGTCAAAAATAGTAAGCTAGAGAAAAACAAGCACAATTCATATCTAATTTAAACAACCAGCTTCACATTTTTACCTCCCGACAATTTCTGCATCTTTACCGTTAGATGTAGATATACAGAAACTAGTATCATATTCACTGTCAGATGTAGATTCACACAAATTAGAATTTATGAATTGTTAATTATCTAACATTAAGTGTTTGTTGGAAGTACAACAAGCAACTATCAAGGTAATACACAACCTAATCAGGCGTACCCATGATAATTGTATCCTTGTATGCACCTATATTATATATTCGACATATTGTAATCATATTATGTGTTGATATTTGTCCTTTCAATCTGTTCAATATATAAATTTTTTTGAAATATATATTAATGCAAACTAAATAAATGGTTGTAGTGACCAAATAACACAAAACCCCCAAGTTTTTTGGAGCACCGTGTCAAGTAAAATTTCATTTATGTTGACAACTTCACTTATGTTGACACTGCTTAGTAAAAACAAGCACTAACAAACAAAATGTTTTTTACTATTCACTTATATTGACACTGCTCAAACAAAACAAGTAACAACACACAAAATGCTTCTTATTATGGATTTGTATTTCGCAACTTTCGAAATTTTTGTTCATTCTTCCTCAACGCCATAGCCCCATTGTGGAGCCTCAATGAGTGTATTGTACTCGTAAATTCGGTCTCCAGAGTTATAAATGGGAGTTCTTCCCCAACTTCGAACTCTCCGATCCTCAAATGGATAATTGAAATGTTTGAACATATGATATCAAATTTTACATTTATATATAAACCAACATACTATATTATAATTATAATATGTTACTTGTTAAGTTGCCTCCGATCATTTCATCATTAAGTGCAGCAAATCTAGCGGTGTATTTGACTGCATGTGTTGCTTCTTGTTTGCTAATTTTTGGCTTTCGAGAATCCTACGCATCTCTGTGCAGAAAACTATCTACATATTCCTCACCTTACACCTATAAAATTTGCATTTAATCAAAATATAACTTGAAGATAATTAGTGGAGGCTATTTAATTTTAAGTTTAGTAATTTACCACGCATTCATAACTTCTTGAGCATAGTATTGACCCGATCCTCAAAAAGCCGAATCAAAGGACTCAGTAACACGATCAGGTGCATCCCAACTAAAAGAGAAAACGTATGGGTAAAAGTTAGGATCCTTATATCCCCGCAATGTACCTTATGTTGGTATGCCCTTCAGGTAAAGCTTGAAGCTGCTCTCTAAAAAATGTGAGTATGTTCGAACACCTTGTTTCAATATTTTCAATCTATTAATCAGTAAGGGCATATCAAAATAAAGGTAATTTGGTCAACATAATAAATTTAAGAAAATCAATTATGTACATTGGTTTTAATGCTATTTGCCATTAGTAGGGCTTTGTCGGCATCCCCGCTCATTAACATATATGTGTCGGGTCGGAGCTCCTTGTACTTAATCTCATTACGATCCACTGTAGTAGAAATTTAAATACTAATTAAAATCAGTTAATAAATTTATTATAAGAATAAAAATTGGAAGTAAATTACATATATGTGTTTGTATTTTTAGACGTCCATTGCTATATTACACAACACGTGAGGATGAGGCAAGTTCATTGCAAGCCATAATTAGTTCTAGGTCATCGGTTTTCCTATCCCGGTGTATAAAACCAAAAATTGTAGTACCATGAGCACAGTTGGAATCCTGAAAAAAAAAACAGGATATAAACATCAAAAATCAATATGAGAGCTAACGATTAGAATACTCACAAGCGTGAAGGTCATATTTGCAAGTTGTATTCTAAATGTTTTTGGAAATGTGTTGGAAAACATTTGTAACCTATTGATTTCATTTATATTGCCCATATTTTCTTCTTTGTCCGCCTCATAGTTTTTTGAACTTCAAATTACAATGAACACTAATTAACATTTTTCTCTCATTATATCCTTAGTAATGATCCCGTTAAGAGTTGCGATTGTATTAACCTCAGTCAGGCAAGGGAAAGGGAAGACAAAAGCGAACATCGACATCTATAATATACACAGATAAGAAGAAGTGAGTTGTGTTCTTTGTCATGACCTTGTTGTACTAAATGGCAACAAAGGGTTGAGGTAGTGATTAGAAATAAGGCTCTATGCAAATGTATTTATGAGGGGAACCAAGATAAAATAAATTTCATGTTTGTTTCTAGATAGAATGCAGGTAGATAACAGATTGGGAATATATGCAATTACCAAGAATCCTTAATTTGTATATTTAGTTGAGGGGAAGGGAGGAGGATATCATTTGAAATTATGCCGGAAGGGATGTTCAGGCAATTTTTAGAATTATTTGTAAAAGCTAAAGGCACACAAGATAAATTCTAACTAATATTTTATCCTATTTGACATAAAGACGTGATCAATTAAAAGTTAGGCCAAATATAAAAGTACATTAAATACTTGCTACGAGATGATAGTGTTATAATTTGCATTAGCTCGGTTCATAGGCTTGATAATTGTCCTTTTCATAGTTCTTAAAGGCGAACGACACACTGAAGCTCAAAAGCCTTTTGGAGCCTTACACGCAAGGCGCATAAGGCGTGGGCTTCATGCAATTACTTGCAGGAAATGATTGATTTTCCTATGGATATTTGAGAGCAGAAAGAGAAGTATGATCGAGAAAATCAAAGTTCAAGCCTGTAAAGTACTTGCTTGAAGCCCACGCCTCTTGCGTCTAAGGCTCGAGAAGGCTTTTGAGCTTCAGTGTGCCGCTCGCCTTTAGGAACTATGAAAAGGACAATTATGAAGCCTATGAATTGAGCTAATGCAACTTATAACTCTATCATCTCGTAGCAAGTATTTAATGTACTTTTATATATTGCCTAACTTTTAATTGATCACGTCTTTATGTCAAAGTCGATAAAATATTAGTTAGAATTTATCTCGTCTGCCTTTAGCTTTTTCGAATAATTCTAAAAATTGCATCACATGAACATACCTTCCGGCATAATTTCAAATGATATCCTCCTCCCTTCCCCTCAACTGAACATAAAGATTAAGGATTCTTCGTAATTGCATTTGTTCCCATTCTTTTATCTACCTAGAAACAAAAATGAAATTTATTTGATTTTGGTTTGCTTCATAAATACATTTGCATAGAGCCTTATTCCTAATCACTACATGAACCTTTTGCTGCCATTTAGTACAGCAAGGTCATGACAAAAAACACAACTCACTCCTTATCTGTTATATTATAGATGTCAATGTTTGCTTTTGTCTTTCCTTACTTGACTGAGTTTAATATGTTTGCAACTCTTAACATGTGCATAACTAGGGGTATAATGAGAGAAAAATGTTAATTAGTGTGCATTGTAATTTGAAGTTTAAAAAACTATGAGGCGGACAAAGAAGGAAATATGGGCAATATAAATGAAGTCGAGAGGGGGTACCAAACATTTGCAATGTTTTCTAACACATTTTCAGAAATATTTAGAATAAAACAACTTGCAAGTATGACCTTTACGCTTGTGAGTATTCTAATCGTTTGACCTTCCATGTTGTATCTCTCACATTGATTTTTGGTGTTTATTTCTTGTTTTTCTTTTTAGGATTCCAACTGTGCTAATTGTACTACAATTTTTGGTTTTATATACCAAGATAGGAAAATCGCTGACCTAGAACTGATTATGGCTTGCGATGAACTTGTCTCATCCTCGCGTGTTGTGCATTGTAGCAATGGACGTCTAGAAATACACACATATATGTAATGTTACTTCCACTTTTTTTTCTTATAATAAATTTATTAATAGATTTTAATTAGTATTTTGATTTTTTGCTATAGTGGAACGTAATAAGATTAAGTAGAAGGAGCTCTGATCCGGTACATGTGATAATGAGCAGGGATGCAGACAAGGCCCTACTAACGATAAATAGCATTAAAACCAATGTATATAGTTGATTTTCTTAAATTTATTATGTTGATTAAATTACCTTTATTTTGATATGTCATTACTAATTAAAAGATTGAAAATATTGGGACAAGGTGTTCGAACATATTCACATTTTTTAGAGAGTAGCTTTAAGCTTTACTTGGAGAGCATACCAACGTAGGGTACATTGTGGGGTGATTTGAGGATCCTAACCTTAACCCATATGTTTTCTCCTTGAGTGGGGATGCACCTGATCGTGTTATTGAGTCATTTGATTCGACGTTTCGAGGATCGGGTCAATACTGTGCTCAAGGAGTTATGAATGCGTGGTAAATTACTAAACTTAAAATTAGTCTCCACTAATTATTTTCAAGTTATATTTTTGAATAAATGCAAATTTTATAGGTGTAACGTCAGGAATATATCAGATAGTTTTCTGCGTAGAGGTGCGGAGAATTCTCGGAAGCCAGAAATTAGCAAGCAAGAAGCAACACATGCTGTCAAATACACAGCTAGATTTGCTGCATCGTAGGATGAAATGATCGGAGGCAACTTAACGAGTAAGTAATATATTATAATTATAATATAGTATGTTGGTTTATATATAAATGTAAAATTTGATATTATATATTTAAACATTTCAGTTATTCATTTGAGGATTGGTGAGTTCGAGGTTAAGGAAGAACTACCATTTACAACTCTGGAGACCGAATTTCCAAGAATAGTATACCAATTGGGGCTTCACTATGAGGCTATGTAGTTTAAAAACAGTAAGGATGAGCAAAAATTTTAGAAGTTTCGAAATGCAAATTCATAGTAAGAAGCATTTTGTGTGTTGTTACTTGTTTTATTTCAGTGTCAATATAAGTGAATAGTAAACCGCATTTTGTTTGTTGTTACTTGTTTTTACTAAGCAGTGTCAACATAGGTGAAGTTGTCGACATAAGTGCAGTACTGCTTGACATGGTGCTCAAAAGAATTTAGGATTTTTGAGTTATTTGATGACCACTACCATTTATTTACCTTGCATTAATGTATATTTCAAAAATTTTAATATATTGAACAGATTGAAAGGATAAATATCAACACATTATATGAGTACCATATATCGAATATTTAATATAGATGCATATGACGGTATAGTTCTCCTGGGTACGCCTGTTTAGGTTGTGTATTACATTGATAATTGCTTGTTATATTCCAACCATCTCTTAAGGTTAGATAATTCATAAATTCTAGTCCGTATGAATCTACATTTGACGGTGAAGATGATTCTAATTTGTGTATTTCTACATCTGATCATAAAGATGCAGAAAATTTCGAAAGGTAAAAATGTGAAGCTGGTTGTTTTCCTCTAGCTTACTATTTTTAACATGCACAAACCATTAATTACTTGGCATGTATAATTGTGGTTAGAGGGAACATATGTTCTCCCTAACCGTTTGTTGATATTTTTTGGTTGGGTATGAAATGTTGTTAAACATTTGCACGTACCCTTGGGGTTGATTGTTTATTTGTGGAGAATGAGATAAGAGGATGCCTCAAAATGATACATAAATTTGAGAATAGATATTGTTCATGATGATGAAGACATTATTTATGGAGATGTGTTTTAGCTTTGATGATTCTGACCGACTGGGAATATCCTCTTGATGATGGGTTTCCTGTTTCTTGTGTAATGTCTACTCGCATAGAGAGGTTCCTTCCTCTATGATGGCCACGTTTAGGCATTCATATTTGAAAATACACAAATAATATATACTAAATTTGAGATCTTCTTTAATCATGAATTAAGATTTTTATATGCATTTTGAGTGAGTTTTGAACGTTAATTCATGCACATATAAATTCTGATCCTAAATTGTAAGTGCAATTTTCCATGGAGATGAAATTAACGGGCTTATTTGAGAGAAATGTCGGACTAAACTAAATTGTTCAGCCTTCAAATTGCTACTTCAATTTTACAAAGATCTATGTAATTCTTTTGTGAATATGTTTGGGTAATATGCACTGCTACCCCATCTCTTGTGTGACCAATTTCCATTTTCGATTTTGACCATTATACGGTGCAAACACTTTTATTTGGATTCTTTAATCTTGTGAGGGTAGCTTTGTCATTTTGAATTCTAGTTCATCGAATATAACTTCTTTCCTTTTTTATTTTTATGATATTATGATATATTTGTATTAGTTAATATAAATATTCGTAAAATATTTATGATTTATAATTAATATATAATTAAATCACTAATATGAAAATTGTAAAATAGGATTAACAAATTTATATTTGATGAAGTAGAATTCAAAATGATCATGCTAACTCACAGGATTGAAAAATTGAGATAGAATGGATTGATACCATATAATTACCAAACCACGAATGAGATAATAGAAATTGATTAAATTAGAGGTATTGACGACGCAAATCTGTAGGTTACTAGTTTTTAGTAACGATGGAATATAAATATCAAGCCTTATCAACATATAAGATAACAACATACTAAGAGTATCCATAGTGGGTGGAGTGTGTTAGTGTCAACTTGGCAAATTTGGAGATGTACCAAGCCTGTAGTTGTAGTTGTAGATTGGATGGCCGGGAGATGTATCAAGCTTGTAGCTGTAGTGGCCATTTGATAAGAGGGACAAAATGGCATTGTCATCCCTAGCTCTCCAAAGGGCTCTCCCCAGTTAGGTGACGTTTGGAGAGCCACATATTTTCTTTTTCCTTATCAATTAACAAAATATATTAACATCTTTCATATTTTAACGTGTTTCTCTTTTTACTATAAATTTTAAATCTTTATTAAAAATTCAATTCTTTTTAGTTGCAAATATTTTTTTTCTTACATTTTTTTTGTCGAAACTATTTCTACAATTAATAATTACTTAAAATTTTTTAAGCAAAAAAGCATCAAAAATCATTAAATTATACAACATTTTTTTTCCATTTAGTTATTAAAGTAATTTTTTTTTATTATTAAAGGTCATGAAACTCCCATTTTTCTAATCAATGTCCATTCCGCTACATTTTAACGTTAAGAGGCTGTTAAGTTATATTCTAATATCCAGAATATTTTTCTCTTTTCTTTTTTAAAATTATAAAAAATCAATAAAAAATAAAATACATTAAATTATTTAATTTAATTAAGTCCCTCTCTGCCTCCCCATTACCATTGCCTCGTCTCTGATCAAAAATCATCACTATTACCAATCTCACATATAAATGAAGAAAAAAAATATGATGCCGTCTGATTGTCTCACATATAAATCTCCATTTCTTCGAATGAAGAAGGATCTCCTCAATTGTCTTAGAGAGAGAGACTGAGAGTGTGTGTGTGTGTGTGCGCATGAGACCCGAGTGAATTGGGTAGTCTTCTATGGTTGATACGGGGTTGAAGGTCTTCAGATGGGACTACCGCCTGAGATCGTCGAAGCTTCTGCAGCGCAGTACTATTTTCTTTTGATGGTGGATTCATCTCTTTATAGCCATCTTAGAGAGAGAGAGAGAGATGGGGGTGGGGGGGGGGGGTTTAGGACCTTCTTCCAATTCAATAGTCACGCTTTTGTCCAAGCGGCGCGTGTCGAGAAGCCATGGCAGGAGGTAGCCGGACGAAGGTTTCAAAATAATTATAAGGATCACATCACGAGTCTAAGATATCCCCATATCATAATATCATTCCATCATACACAAATACATATATATTAAATATCGATCACTAACATCATTCAATATCACATATCAATATCAAACACTTTTCATCTATTACCCCTATACCTATACACTATGATAATAAACTTTTTTTTTCTTTTTTCAATACCTTTAACATCACATCACATTGCACTCTCCATATTTATCTCTCATCTATTTACTTTCTCTCTCCTCTCTCGTGCCGATAAACCCACTTCCCCATTTCCTCCCTACCTTTTGTTTTTTTATTCCTTGTTGTACGTATTTTCTTGTGGTTGGCGGCGAGCATGGCGACGACGGTCGGAGGATCACGACAGCTACAAAATTTGTAAAATGAGCACACCGTCACCGAGCGGGGGGTGTTTTCTTGCTTTACCGTTTCGGCGCGAGAGTAAGCACCAAGATAAAATCAAGAACGTTTAAACCAACATTCTTTGAGGATTTGGAAAGCCCAGCCATTTTTCATTGCATCAACTACGTAATTTACATGGGTGAACTAAACATTACTGCCACTACATTGTTCTATCTACATATATAACCAACATAATCGAAAAACATATCTGCCATTTATGGTGGCCCGTGGGTCAACACACAACCTTGATAATACATCCAAGCTCGGAGTGGGGGAACCAAAAAGATTTGTAATATTCGGTTGGGCAATATATAAACAAAAAACCCAAATTCTTCACACGGATTTTGTGTATGTTTGCTACTATAATTTCTTAAAGTCAATATCACTAATTTCCACAAAAATTAAAGTATACACTCATTATAGATCCAGAGAGTACAATATTAAGAAGAATGTGTAAAAATATTACCTTGTAGCTGCACCAGCTGCTGTTTCTAGATGGAGAACTTTGATTCCGTCTACAATATTAAGAAGAATGTGTAAACATTAAAGTATACACTCGTTACAAAACGATAAAAGAGCCTAAATTGAGAAATGTGATTCTTTTCTTGGACCAACAAACAGATGTTTTGGATCAATCAGCCACTTAGCCTCCAAGCTGAATTGCTCCATTCCAAAACCCATTGGCAGATCCCATCGTTATCCATCTAAACCTCTCCATGAACCAATTACCAACACAAAACAACCAAACTATGACACATTTGAAGCAGCCCAAATAACAAGATAAGACATTGGTCTAATGCTTCACCAAAGCACAAAGATTGAAACAAACAGATGATGCCTTTGATCGGGAGGCAAAGAATAAAACCCCGCATGTATTTTTTCAAGCGCACCCACCAACAAAACTTAAAAGAAATGAAATTTCTAGGAACAGAGAGTGGGTCAATGGTTACTGGAACTAGAAAAAGGGTTGAAATTAAAATTTTGCTGGTAGAGGAATTTTACAGAGGAAACTCAGATGCGAACTTTGATTTGAGAATTTATTGAGGAAGGGGTGGGGGGGTAGTTGGAGGTTAGAGGTGGGGTAAATATCATCCAGGTTGGGAGGGTGGAAGGAAGGCAAGGTTTGAGGCAGTTTGAGAGAGAGAGCATTGTGGGACCCATGCTGTCAATTCTGTGTATTATGCTACTGTCACGCTCTCATAATGATGAAGCAAAAAAGAAACAAAAGCATTCAACATCCGGAGGAGACTTAGTTGCCAGTTCTACTGATTCCCGTGCTATTCTTCCATCAAAATCGAACCCAAATGACTCATTGGTATGTTCCTTGATGCTAGTTCATTTGTGCATGTTATATGGGGCAGGAGCTCTCCACAAGTGACAACATCATTCTCTATATGTAAATTGACCCAGGAACCAAATGTGGCACACAAGGTCCATCTGCCATCGTTGGTGTAAGAAAACCGCCAGCTTCAGGTATGGGTTCCCATGGTTAGTATTCCTCTCTAACACTTCATTATTTTTAGCAAATTTTTTCTAAGAAGCACAGAAACACCAAAATTTCTATGTCTCAACATCCATTGGTCTCAATATGTACACGGTAATCTAGATGTGTCTTACAACTTTCATGTCCTTACATTACTCTAATTTCTTATGTTATTTGTAACTTGTTTGAAGGTATTTCATCCCTGTTACAAAATAGACACCTACGTGGTATTTGTATCTTCGTGTCTTCTTATATATGGGTCTTTAAATTACACTCCTACGTGGTTATTGTTCATTTATTCATCCGCTTTGATATTAAAATTTGAATTTTGGTTTATTTTGAGAGATTAGATTTGGAATGAGTTAATTTAGAAATTAATTCTGTAATTTAAATTAATCTAATTTTTTTGTTTTAATTAAAAAGATAAGAGTAAATCTCTTAATTTTAGGGATCTATTGATTAGAGTGAAAGAGCACGGAGTATAGTGAGAGAGTGAATACACTCTCTTTGGAAGAGTGCATAGTGGCTGCATGTACGGATCACTATTCTTATTTCTTCCATCAAAATCGAACCCAAATGACACTCATTGGTATGTTCCTCGATATATGCTAGTAGTTGATTTGTGCATGTTATATGCATGGGGGCAGGAGCTCTCCACGAGTGACAAACATCATTCTCTAGATCTGTAAATTGATTCAGGAACTAAATATGGCTACACAAGGTCCATCTGCCATCATTGGTGAAAGAAAACCGCCAGCTCCAGGTATGGGTTCCCATCGCTTTGAAGCAGATCAAACATTGGTTAGCGATGCTATGGAAATTCTATTTTTGTCCGGACTCGGACTTTAGCCCTTCGTATTGCTAGTAGCCTTAGGAATATTAAAGGTTGAATTTGCATTAATTTTGAACATGACTTTCTGAGGTGTTCCTCGAGGCGCGAACCAAGTCCGTTGATTTATCTTTGTGGTTTGATCAATTGGAAGTCATTCAGATCCTTAAAAGTTATTTGGTAATTCGTCTACACATTTATCTTGTTTAGGAGAATTATCAGCTATTGGTTGGAATTAGTCTAGTTTATTTATCTTGGCTAGAAGAATTTCAATTCCTTGTTCATCTGATTTATAAGTTATTAGAGTTTATGGATTTATCGTCCGTAAAAGAATACTTGGTTAGATTAATACTTCTATTGTGTAAATCCCGCTGCCATCCATTGTTTATAATTTCGTTAGTTGAATTTCCGTTAAAATTTTGTATATTTGTGTATTTATTTCCATGTCTTCCACCTGCGTATAAATGATTGTGTTCGATCTGTGAATTGTCAATATGAAACCCATCGGATGTTTATCTGATTGTGTCGAGTTCAGTTGCGACGATATTTCTTCCTATAAGCTGTTTTAAAACAAGCAACCAGGTCAGATTTTTACGTCTGGAAATCTTGTGCAAGAAAAATCTTGTTCATCAGTTAAAGTATCTGAACCCAATCTGGTTATCATTAACTAAAAGGTGATTTAATGAGGTGTTTGACTTGTTTGAATCATTTTGGCCCATTGTACTGTGCTGTCTTAGTTCCAAATTTCCAATGATGGAACCGTCACATAGCCGTGGTTTTTAATTGTGATTTTGCCATTCTCCTCTTTCCGTGGTAGGAAATGAGACCAACAATATTGTGAATTTGAGTTTGCAGGAAAGACAATAACTCCTTACTCTTTCTTCAAGTAGATTTATTTAGAGTTGTTCTTTGCTTTAGTGTCTTTCATAGGCTCATTTATTGTAAGATATATTGAATCACAACTTTGAAGATTCCGTTTCGTAATTTTAGTGACCTATGATACATTAATTCAGTTGGCAGGGAGTACTATGTTCACGATGTTGATTCCCCAATGGTATGAAATAGGTGCTGGTGGTGCAATAGTTGAGTTTGACCGTTAAAAAGGTGAGCATGCTCGAGGAGAAAGCTCAAGTCGGGGTCCAACATATAGCTGGAGTCGAAGTTGTAACTAAAAAACTGTTTTATTTTTGAATTCTTTCTGCAACACATCTATGTTGCTGGTCTCATTCAATTTTGATGATTGGGTTACAGGGTGTGGTCTGCAGATGAGTTTCCATAATCAGTTTGTCCTGATGCATTAATTGCTAGTTTCAGTATACAATAGTTTCACTCTACTTTAAGAAGTGTAAGATTCTTTCGTATGCTATTATGTTTTACGAACCACCTCTTTTCGTGTAATCCGTTCTCTTTCTCAAATTTTCTTTGTTATGGTTGTTTAGGATGCGATTGGTCTTGTTGTATAACTGCATCAGAAATGGCTTGTTGCATGAAAATGAATATGCGCTTTTGTATATTCTTTTTCTATTTCTCATGCAAATGATTTCCGCTGAATTTTATCCAAACAATACTGATTGCGTGCTGGATAAAGGCTGTTGGCTCTTATGTGGCAACGTAAATGTACGGTTTGTAATGGTTTCTACGGTTAAAAGAACTTGGTGCGTGCATAATCGTTTACATATTTGTGTGTATATTTTTCCTTGAAATTGTGTTCAAGCTTGGGAGTTGGAATTGTCCCTTGAATTCCAAACTTAACTTGGTGTCCTTTCCGACGTACTAAATCCTCTATTTCCGGACGTGGTGAAATTTCTACTTAGTTTTCAGATGAAGTATTTTTTGCGATGTTAATGTGTATATAGACTGCTACGGTGGTTGTGATTTTCTCAAAATTTTAAATAAATCTCATTTTGGCCTGGTAAACTGGAGTGCTTGATTGTCTTTTTATCTTTCATTTTTGATTTTTTTTCCCCACCTTTTTGGTGTCTTGGTCTTCCATTGAGTTTGCATTCCTTCATTTAACCTTTCATTTTGGAGTTTCAGGGAGTTTCATCCGTTCTTGGCAATGTTTTTCCATCCCAAATGTGGTTTCACTATGCCGATGGTTGTATATTACATGAGCTTATGTCTGCTTCAAGCTTTAAAATGCCA
The DNA here is from genome assembly GCA_025631175.1 of Iris virginica. NCBI lineage: Eukaryota > Viridiplantae > Streptophyta > Magnoliopsida > Asparagales > Iridaceae > Iris > Iris virginica. Next base: position 16,601 of record JAOTQG010151410.1, read on the forward strand.
CTTAGATGTTATCTATGTTCCATCTTTGTAGGAAAAATTGGTGATGAATACAAAACATTTTCTTTAATGCACTGTTTCTGGATTAGTGGTGTCATCGAGTTTTTTGTGCTCTAAGATTGTAGGATGTATGTTTTTTTCTCGTAATTTTAAGTTAAGGATTCAATATGGATAGACATGTATTCTTGAAGCTCTTTTTGAGTCTATCTCCTTTAAGAGATTGTCATAATGAACACACAAATTGTTATGTCCAATCTTGTGATTAGAATCACTTTTGTCTTTATTCTTCTTTGATCTCATATGTTCATTAGCTCATATTTCATGTTATATGCTTAAAATTTACTCCTTCAACAATATTAAAAATTCCATAAATGATAATGTCATTCTCTAGCTCACAAATAGCTGTGAAGAGATATTTGAGGGATGACATGTCGATAATAATATTCTATCTTCTATCCATGATGACTATCATGCTTTATCTTCTTGTGTGCAAATGATTATTTTGCATATGCCATGCATAACATGCTATTCCTCGTCAAATATGCCTTGTGATTCTTTCATGCCTACATGCCTTGACCTAGCCTACGAACCTAGTTGATCACCCATCACATTGACCACCATGGCATTTACATGAAGCACTCGACCAACCATTGACCAATCTTGACCAAATCTAAGACTAATTTCATGCTACAACGCCATTTAGAGACCTTTCAATAGGGCGAATTGGGTGATTCGTTTCTTTCCAATTCGTAATCTTGACCAAATCTAAGACTAATTTCATGCTACAACGCCATTTAGAGACCTTTCAATAGGGCGAATTGGGTGATT
>JAOTQG010151520.1:0-18716 GCA_025631175.1 Iris virginica
TTTGTGTTTGCCTATTAATTTACGATTAATTATATGTAATTAATTCATAAATTAATGGTCCAAAAATGGGGTGTCTATAGTATCTTCATGTCTTTATGGCTCTTGATGGAGAATCATTGAGAATCAATGGTTAGAACAGGTCTGGTTGGTACTACCATTTTGGGAACATCTTCTTGGCATGCTGCAATATTCAGGGATGATGATTTGATTCTTTTGATATGAAGTCTTCTTTTGATAAACTCCTTTTGTCTTGAACGAGTGTGAAGATGGTCTTTGATCTTGATGAATGTAGGGCTTTGAAGATTAAGGCTAGAGTATTGAGTTAGCTGTTGATTTACAATGGCTACTCTCAATTAGAATAAATGAGTCAACTGTTAGAACAGTTCGTAGCCTTATGAATTCCTTTGAATAGGAATGTGTCTTCCTTGATGAATCAATCCTTGTAGCTTTAAGATCTGATTGCCCAATCTATGCAATTTTGTCTTCTTGAATGTTGTATGATCTCCTCCGTTGGTCTGTTTGTAATGGACAGATTTATCTTCAAGTGATCTTGTATACAGCAGTAGGTTAGCGGTTGGTTCCCAGGAGGTAACCAATATGCAGGTATTAATGGAGATCTTTGATGAATGCATCAATTCACTCGTTTGTCTCATAATTGCTTTGATTGCAACTAAGTCTTTAGGCTTGATTATATATTTGACAGGTCCATTAAGTGATTAACTTGTTGATTATGGGATTATCAGCCGTTAATTCTTGGCATGCTAAATAATGGACTGTCGGGACTAATCAGTTGATAAATTAGGATGAGTACATTGATGAACTTAGGATTAGTATTTTGGCTTATCATCAAAACATAACCTCAAGGATTGAGGTTCTAACAATTTTTCCCCTTTTGGTGAATAAGTCAAATGAAGATTATTCCCCCTAAGTTCATGTTTCCCTCTTTTCGGATGAGAGTGGTTAGGGAAGAGATACTTGTCTTCAATGCTGGTCCAAGACTTTGTTGGAGAGGGTTTTCTGTTTAGTTAGACTCGTGCCTTCTTTGAAATATGATTCTAGGCACAGTTACCTAGATCATATTTTCAACTAACCCCCTAAGTTGCGGATTTCGTTTATGTCTCTTTGACTGTGAGATAATGTTTCATAATCCAAGAGGTTGATCTGCATTGAAGTTGATGATGGGATAACTGTATTGATTGTTGCTTAGTAGCTATTTGAAGGTCTAGCATTTCAAGCTTGAGTATATAATAGGGTTACTGAGGAAGAGAAGATACTTTGGAATGAGCAACAGACCATTTCTATGTCCCTTCCCTGCATGCCATCCTAATCATGATCTGGTGTTTCTGACTTTCGACTCCATTGTCCAGCATACTCAGGGTGTAGTGGCTTCTCACAAACGCAGGGATTCCCATAGGATCAAGCATGTTGTGCTGGCCAAATATTGGGGATCTGGGAGGAGTCCTTGAAGGAGTATAACATGCAATCTTCCTAAAATGTTGGACGATGTTATGCACCTTTGGAATAAGAAGTGATGTCTTTGCTGCTTGTAGTCTCCTTTAATGATATAAAACTATGTTTCTATTTTAAGTTGTGATTATCTTTGTTATTTATTTGAGTTTATCAAACAAATATGCTTCGTATAATCACACTTTAATCAAATTACGAAGAGTGTCACACAAGATTGAACTTTGTAGGCTCGTATGCAGATTCTCAAAAGCTTGATTTGATCAATTAAGTGATGCCCCTTGCCCATTTTGACTGACCCACATGGGGGCTTAGGATTAGTACCTAGATGAACTTCGGATTTGTTTTTGATTTATCATCAAAAACATAACCTCAAGGATTGAGATTTTTAACAATACATTTGCGATATATTTTCAAACTCTTATCTTGTCATAGTAAGGAGCTAAATCAGGTACACCAAAGTGAGGTAAAACCTTAAGGATGGTTTTGCCAAACGATATAGGAAAGGCTTGGGAGATAGCTCCGCCGGCGATTGAGGCGGCTGTAATAATAAAATGATAGCCTATTCCAAACCTTTCTTCCCTTTCTCTCTTTATTCCTTCCCTTCTTTCTTTTTCTCCTTCTGCCAAGTTTCTTTCCGTTTATTCTTTCCTTATGTTCCTCACTCCAGAAGAAAGAAGAGTAAATATTAATTATTTTCTATCTTCCCTTCTCTTCTATCTCTCTATCTTTGATCAAGCAAATTCTTTTCTTCCCCTTCTTTCAATCATTCTAGCTTTGATGAACCCAAATCTCACACTATTTTCGAAGGAAGCTTCAATGAATCTCACTCAACTGATTTTTCTACTTGTCTCTTTCAATTTGTTCTTAAACTTCTTCAATTTCTTTTGCAAAAAATAGTTTAATCAACCTATATGTAAACAGGTTTGAATCTGTTTGATGTTTGGTTCCAATTTTCATCCAATTTTATTTTCTCTCGAAAAAGAACAGGCTGATTTCATCTGTTATGCAAAAAAGGAAATAAGAAGGGATATATGTGTGTGATGTCGTATAAAGTTTGGCTGGCTTCCAAAGTAGTGAACCTTCAAGACTCAAACGTGAGATTTTGGGTCGTTTTTGGTATGCCCAATAGTAAAATATCACTCAGACTCGGCTAAAACGCTATTAGAGATACCCTCAGATTTTGGGTCGTTTTGATTTATTTGATTTTTATTTGGCTCTGGAAAAGTTGACTTTTCATTGCACAAGTATACCATGTCTTGCATACTTCATGATAACCAAGACTAGCAGCGCAGGTTGATAATTTGGCTTTCAATCACAACTTTTTCTCTCACCACCCTTGAGACTCTGAGTGTAATTCAAGGGGGGGGGGGGGTGCATCGCTGAACACACGAGGCCCAGCATTTCATCAACTGAGCATGAAATAAGATATAAAAGGGTACGACCAAAGGAACAATAGAAATGCATCAAGAACTTGTCCCCAAGTTAGGGGCAGCCATTCTTAAAGGGTTCATGCATACTGAAAATGCAATTCCAATGTTTGCTATAATCCTGATGTGTCAACAAAGAAGATGATAATGCTTGCAACTGTTTTCAAACGAATTGCATCCACAAGTCAAACTCAATGATCCTCAATCTTCTTCAACCCTTTCATATCTGTTGTTTCAACTCTGCAGCCAAAAACAAAAATTGAAGAAGAAAGAAATCAATACATAAGATGATCATCGACATAACAGAGAACAAGTTCATGAAGAATGAACCGTGAAAAACAACTGCATTGTTAAAAATTCAAGGAACCAGCAAATACACATATCTTAACAGTGACCAGCTGAAGCAAGTGATCAACAAGCATTAATATGTCGAGGAATAGGGAAGTTATCAAATATTTGGACTTTAGTCAAGAGGTAAAATAACAGGTAAACCTATCTGTTATGAACCTTGTCAACAGCAACATAGGATGAGACCATTACAAATCTATAACACTGGCACACACAAAAAAAAACACTGCATTTCGCATCAATTTTCGCAAATTGCACCAAAATCAGGAGACCCATGTGTGGCTCATGTACAGATACTATTTGCTATAGGCCAAGGAGAAGAATGCGCACTACACACATTAACATTGAACAGGTTTCCTTTCTCTTCAAGTTCATCCTCTTCATAGTCCGCAAGAACGAACTGGATCTGCCCTTCAAGAACAGGTATCTCAAATGAGTCCAAGTCGTACAAAAAGAACTCAGTTCAGGCAGTTGAGGTATTTAGACCAATCCCTCGTTCTAGATGGAAGATGAATATCAGCATGTCGATTGCCTTTCCTCTTGACATGTGAGACCGTCTTTTTTGACTCATCAGGAGAAAAGGTACCCAATTGATCATATATTTCCGTAATATACCTAGCTTGAGATGTCGATAGACAACAATTGCTAAAGAAAGCAGCCATAGCAAGATCAGCGGTGGAACCCCCATTCGATTTCTCAAAAAGATTTCTAATCCTTTAACTTTTTCTACCTTGCATACTTTGGTGGTCAATCTCATGTGGTCATCTGAGGGACGAGAAGGATTATGGTGGAATGGCCTTTGAGATGGCATAACAAGAGATTAGATAGGACATCTGGTTTACGCGTTAATGGTTCTCGGAAGAGTTTATTCCAATTTAACATTACAAAGCTATATGTTTCATTTTCCTTTTTCTTTTTTCCAATTAAGAATCAATAGAATGATTGCGGGGATTTGCGATATGGTATAATGTAAAGCAGAAAACATAACCCCGTAATCATGCACGAAATTTGGTACATAGCATGATTTTCATCTTACCAGTTTAAATTACACGATTTTCAGCTCAAGGTACAACATCATGAAACAATGCTTCCCCTGCCAAAATGGAATTTAGTTCTGGCAAAAATGCTTAGCCTTATGTAAATTTTCATACTTGTATTTATATGGTTTTTCTCATCATTGAGACTTTAAAGATGGAAATTTCTTCCTTTCACCATAACACAAAACCTCCTAAGCTTTTGTATTTATACCAATTTACATTGCTGCCCCATTGATAAATATGCTCGACTGATCAGCTGTTGAACTAAACCACACAAGATACAAGAATACCTAGACATCAGTAGCAGCCAAACAGCTAGATTGACCAAATATCAGAAACCTTCAGAAGTATCTCCATCCATATACTTTTTGCGCTACTAATTACAACCCATTAAGTAACTTGAATAACACTTTCACAACTACATTCTGAAACGAATTCCTGTTCGCATTTTTTTTATCAAGTACGATGGTTATGTTTTCACTTATTAATGAGAATTCTCAATAACTGCATTTACACACCATCAAGAAATTAATACTAGATTTTTTTTTATCAAGTACGATGGTTATGTTTTCACTTATTGATGAGAATTCGAAATAACTGCATTTACAGACCATCAAGAAATTAATACTACATGTGAAATTAACGCTTATTAATGAGAATTCTCAATTTGGGTATATCACTTTGTATGAAGAACTACGAGAATCCAAATCCATCTTCGGCTTGGGATGCACCTACCACCATGATTTCCAGATCAGCTCGCCTTTTGTTCAGGTCTCTTCGAAGGGGCTGTTTTTCTTTTCTTGCTCGTGGAAGACCGGAAGGGGAAGCAGGAGCTGCCACATGAGAGGTAGCAAGGACCCCAGAATTTATTCCCACAACAGGAATGGCATTAGCTCGCCCTGTTACTGGGATTGATAAATCTCCCAACTCAGGCCTCCTTCACATCAGCCTTTGCCTTCTAGACCTTCGCATTAGACATCGAAAACAAAGAGATATATACCCTTGGGAGTCTGGATCGTAAGGACCCGTGCAGCTTGCATCCCACTTTACACACCTCATAGTATCTGACTCAAAGACTGACCACTCTTCACATTGATGGACTATCTAAGCAAGGTAGCTGAGCTTAGAAGATTCTCTTCCATCAAGCACTCTTTTTCCAGGAAACCACATAGTCCTGTCCCTCTTTTAGGAGCGTAGCAAGATTTTATAGAGTCACCATATTTCCCTTTGATACTTTCAGTCCTTGGCGTTGCTGATGCAGCAGTAGAATAGAATAATCTAGAGTTTTTTGTACAGGTTCATTTTCTTTTAAAATCAGGAAGTTTCTTTTATTTTTGGATACAATGTTATATTCTAGAAGTCAAGGAGTCTGTGCCTTTTGGTTTTTTCAAGTCTTAAGTTCATGAATTCTCTCAATGTCTGGGATCTATAAATTCCCTGGCTGTTTTTAGGAAAAGGCAGTCTTGAGTTAACAATTTTCAGTCCTTGTAATAAGCACTCAAGCTTGATTTTAATCTATCACTACTGCAGTACAAATTATCCTTCAACTCCTACTTTGTTCGTTCTCTAAAGTTGCAGGGTACTGCACCACTCCCGGCTCAAGACAGGGATATTTCAATCTTTCCTCCATTCAATGAACAAGTACTTGTAGTGCCAGTAATTGACCTTATTGGGGAAGCTAACTCGGTAAAGTCAATTCTCAATTTTCCCTAGGTCCTCCCAAACAGCCTTGAAGATTGATGTTAGTGTCTGAGAACACTTGGGCTTGCTCGAATCCAAGAAGACGAGCTATGATGATGAATGAGAGAAGTACCTGAACATTGCTGAGAGAGAATCTGAAGGGGAGGGCTTGATACTCACGAGGAACTCACTATGGAAGGGTCTAGAGGCACCACCTTAAGTCCATTTTCAAAGTGCTAGACCATCACAACTCCTGACTTATCTCTCAGGTCAGCTAGGGTTGTATCAGCTGATGAGATAGGAGCTCAGAAATTCTTTGGGTTTAAGCTGTATCTCATTCCAAGTTTGGAGATGCTTAGCACTCGTGATATTTCTCCGAGACTTTACTTTCTGATTTTGGCTTGTAGCTCTCAATGTTTCTCCTCAACCTCCACAACTTACGCAAACAATCCTACTTCAGTCCAGGTGGCTTAACCTCAATGGGTAGCTTAACTGGTCTAACCTCAAGTAATCTATCTTCGGTTGTCCAAGTTACTGATGCAGAATCGCTATCGGTCCTCAAGTCCGAAGTGGGCATCTCTATGTCGGAAGAAACATTCAGGTTCGATGAAAAATGCCTCATAAATGCCCGTTAACCAGGATACTAAGAAAGTGGTTATTGCACGCAATATCAACAATCCTGTTTCCTATAGTGGAATTCATTCTGGAATGTATCTATTTCTGAAGGCTAAATATTGTAAGAAGAGTTATGCTACAATGGTTCTTCTTCTAATTCTGCTTCTCAGCTTTGGCAAAGAATGATTGCTATCAGGGATATTAAGGAAGACAATACTAGATGGACAGTTGGAAAAGGGAATATTTAGAGTTTTTGCAGATAATTGGACTCAATCCTACATTGATTCTTCTGATGCGTCTCTACAGGTCAAAGACATCTTCATCGCTCCTGACAGACCTGATGATTCTCTTATTAAAATGTATCTTGGCATGGAGGTCTGGCAAGAGATTCAGATTAATCATATTCATCTTAGTCCTAATAGGCTAAGGATTTTCATTTCTCTTACAACTATTGAGGTAATCCCCCACAGCTTAAGGAAGAGGTGATAAATAATACTGTGGAGTTAGGCTTTTGCCCTTTTGGCCAGGGGGTAGGGTATGGGCAATCCCTTGTGCGTGTATGCTCCTTCATCTCTCTTTCTCGCTCTTCTTTTCTGTATCAATACTAGGACTAATCACCAAACCCAAGGATAGGTAATAGATTGGTGTGTAGCAGCATATAATTACAGCAACACGGTCGAACACCTTATTTTCTTATACTTACCAGTATAGCAACATTTGAGACCATGCCCAATTAAGGGCAACAAAGAAAGGGATATTATCTGTTCTAAACAATAAATCATGTTCTCTACCTTTGAGCATTCCGAAATTACCTCTGTTCCTCCCAAAATTTGACATTTCATCAAATATAGTGTTCAGACAACTATTAAATCCATAACATTAAGTTTATTAAGGAAAAACCATTTTTACATGCGAAACATTATATGAAATACTATTTAATTCAAAACCAAAGATGACGGTAATACAAAAAACGTACGTTGATCCATGGAGTGCAATCTTTTGGACTCTGGTAGTTTCAGAACCAGTCTGATTGTCCTCGATAAAAATTGTCAAGCTGAAATAATATTAAAATTAAATGAGCATGATTCATACCTTGACAAAAAAAAATTAAAGAAAAGAAAATTTATGTAACATTAAATTGCGACTCCACCTGCGAACATTTTGAAACTTGACATACTTTAGGACTACTGGTTTTCCCTGCAATAGATAATTATCAAATTACGTTCTTGTGCTGAAAAGTAGAAGAGAGGGGGGACTCCTTTTCTAAATATACAAAAAATTGTCGAAATATATTTATAGATACATATTTATATATGTATATGTGTATTATAAATATCATTAAAACTTTACCTTGAGATTATCAGAGGATAAAACCACTGTATCGCTTGGAGGGAAGTCATTGACATTACTACATACGTTGTCATTTAGGATTAGGACATCCATATTATAAACCAACCAAAAAGGTAAATTCACCATATGAAATATTTAATCCACAACATAACCATGTTTTAAGTTACCTAAATCCCATATGCTCCTTGTTCGTATATAGCTTCACAGTCTTAGGTCCTGGAACATGATTTTATAAGATCAATGAATAATTTAAAACGATCCAATACAGTTAGATGCAGTGAAATCTTAAAGACCATTGTGAAACGCAAAAAAGACAAGAATGAAATAGCTGACATGTCACTTCAATAGAAACATGGCACACACTGACGCACAACTTTATCTTGAACAGATGCAAAGAAAAAGAGCCTCAAAATATAATTAGCATCACCTGAATGACTAAAGGGTGGCTTTGACTAAAGACTGTAAATTTGGTTGAACTATGGGGAAATACCATCCAAGTCAAATTTGGTTCGTGAAAATTGAAATCATATAAATTTGGATTAAATAATTATTTGGTCCTTAAACTATCACTTAATCATCTATTTGGTCATAGATTTTTTTTTTGCTTTATGTTTGGTCCTTAAACTTCGAGTACGCTTGATGAATAATCCTTTTTTCAAAATTTTAGGTCAAACTTAATAAAATTTCCATTATACCTTCAATATTCTTTTAAACTAACATCATAAAGGACCTTTGATGGACCTTTGCACTAATTTTAAAACCTCATGGATTTAATTAGTATTCCAAACTTTAAAGAAGGAAAAAGATAAAAATAGAATAGTAAATAACAAATAACAAAATTAGCAATATATTCTAGCTTCAAAAATTATTTTCTTATTTTATACTATGTAGTTACATATATTAGGGAAATGAAATTTATTTTAATAAACAATGGACTAAAACCTTAACAGTTGTGTTTTGTTTTTATTTTTTATTATTTTAGTTTTTTATTATATATGTATTTTTTAATATTAATTTTATTTTAATATTTTCTATAAATTTTAACTTTTAAAATTTTATACCTTTATATATTTTCTATATGTATATATATATATATTTTTTTCTTTAGGATTAAATCATTATTGTTAAATATTTAGACACCTCAAAAGTGAAGTATGACGTTAGTCTAACGCATTAATGACGATATAATGGGAATTTCATTAAGTTTGACCTAGAAATTTGAAAAAAAAAAAAAACTATTCGTAAAGCATATTTAAAGTTGAAGGACCAAACATAAAACTAAAAAAGATCTAGGATCAAACGCAAAGTTAAAAGATACTTCAAGGACCAAATAATTATTTAATCCTTTAAATTCACATAAAATGTAACCCCAGAAACTAGTGTTCACCATCCTCAAAGTTCAATGCTCCAACGCACAAGGTGTTTGTAGACCAAGTGACAAGATAGGCTAGTCCTTCAAACGAAAGAAGATAAATTATGATTGCAAATGCGGTATACATAGACCAATGGAATTTATAATTAGCTAATTAAGAACTCCTTCCATCCCGCCCAAGGTATTTTGTAAAATTGACGGGCAACTTCTAATATCAAATTAGTAAAACATACATTTGTTCCATTTTAGCAAAGATATTTCCACCATATATACTATTTTGTATGCAGTTTTTATTTTATTTTAAGTACACTTCATTCCCTAAAATGGTATAAGTGAAGTCATAGTTGATTTGATAATTACATATGTTGGTTCTTCAATTTCAATGACTCTTTGAGTAAAACAAAGGTAATACAACCTAAAGTTATTAAAAAAATGTTTTTTTTTTTGATAAAAGAAGAATATCATTGATAGAAAAGAATGTACAAAGAAATGTGGACAACAAAACCACCAAAATCATCCAAAAACAACATATACACGCGAAATTACTCTATGGCAACTTTCCAATCTCTAGCTAAATCTCCCAAAGACAAACCCTGAAAATGGCCAAAACTCCTAACCTAGAGAGAAGACTGGACAGCAATCTTCTCCCACAACAATGAAAGTGATATTCCACAACAAACTAAACATGACACAATCTCATAGCAAAGAAGCATCCCTCGATCGACCATAGACCACATGGTTAATCATAATGAACTCTTTGTCACTGCGACGCATAATGCATGTCTCGCCCCGAACCCCCAACAGCTTGCACCAAAGACTCCGAGCCATCAAGCAATGTATATAGAGATGCTCATGAGACTCACTAGCTCTCGTACACAATGCACACATCTGGAGAGAGATGCATTATCGATTGTCTCCTTTGCCGCCTATCATAGTGTTCGCACAGCCAAAGACCACTGACCAAGCAAAGATCTTGTATTTAAACGGAACCTTGGACATCCAAATAAAATGGTAAAGAGGAAAGTCAAGTTGTATATGTGGATGAAGAATTTTAGTGAAGGACTTCCCAGAAGACTAAGTTGGATCGGGAATCCAGATTCGCCGGTCAGATTGAAGATCCAAAGGGCGAAAAGAGGACAGTTGAAGCAGTAAATCTCTATCATTGAGATTCCTCACAAAATGAAAATCCTACGTAACCCGACCCCCTTCCTAATAAGGAAATTAGCAATAGGCACTTATAAAAACTGAAAAGTCGAAACAAACGAGGAAAAGAGACGTTAAGAGGAAAATTTCCTATCCAGTGATCCTCCTAAAACAAGACTCAATTTCCGATCCCAACCCCATAACGAACATGAGGATAAAAAGGGTGAAAACAGCTCGAAATGAACTTCCATGAACTAGCATACGTGGTAGAACAACTCGCAATTGCATCCCACGCATTATGGTTAACACCAAACTTGTTCTGAATAACTCTATGCCATAAAGAATCATACTCCGGTGAAAATCGCCATAACCTCTTACCAATCAAAGAAATATTCTTGATAATCAAGTTCCCTAACCCTAATCCTCCTTCTTCCCTTGAATCGACTCACCTTCTTCCAAGCCACCAAATGAGTCTTGCTCTCCTCTCCGAACCCACACCAAAAGAATCGACGCATTCCATTCTAAGGGCTCTGCCACTCCCGATTAAGTAGTTAGAACTTAAAAGTATGAATTCAACAGATACTAAAAATCTGATAATGTACCATAGTTTTTGTAAGTGATGGAGTCTTCAAATTGCCTCAAGTATTGTGTCGGACCCTCTGCTAGATCTAATAATGTACCATATTTTTTGTATGTGATAGAGTCTAATTGCCTCAAGTATCTGTGTCAGACCCTCGCAATTCAGACAAATACTTCACATGGGTGGCTTTAGTTGTATCTTGTAAGTTATGGAATGATTAAAAGTAAAAAGTCGGTGAAAGATATTATGCGCTTAAAGGTAAGGAGTCTAAGGACGTCAAAACAAAACAAAGATTCCAAAACTGCGACAGAAAACACAGCCTATATATGTTCCTTCGTCAACACGGTTCCTTTGAAAGGGTACTGAACTTTGTTTTACTCTTTTTTCTAACAGAAGGTACAGTGACCATTGTGAACCCTGAAGAGTTAAATGACCCCCACGAGGCAACCTACACTTGCATTAGACACTTTCATCAGAGAGAGAAATTAAAAATTTTAAGATATTGCTGATATTCTATTGCGCCCCAATATCCCCGTGAAGTTGATGAACCAGACTCCTATGTATTACAGCAGCTCACCCTTGCAAGAAACCCATGTCACATGAGTTATTAGGTGGATATATAACAAAGAATGTTGGGTACAACCGTATAGGTGCGTAAACATGATTTAAAAACCTGGACTTCACCAGTAAAATACTACTCATACATTGTCGGGGAATTTGCAGAAGAACTTTTGAAATTTTGAGATCAATAATAATAATAATAATAATAATAAATTTGGTAGGCAGGAATAAGGAAGTGGATGAGGCAATTAAATTTCGTATATCTACTTTATAGCAAGTGCAGATCCTGAACACACACAGACCCTGGCGCGCGCACACACACACACAGAAGACAGCTATTCAAATTGAAATTTGATGATTTTAATGAGGAAGGACTAAGAAACAAATGTGATGCCCAGGACATAACAACTAAATGGAGTCACTAATGGAAACAAAGGCATCCACCATAAGTAATTCTAGACTGGTTAAATGCAAACAATTTACATCAAGAGCGTTGGCCCAAAGCTATGAGCATGTAGCTCATGTGATGAATTGAGTTTCAGGACTAGTATGATGTGAACTCAATGGGAGATTCTGTATGGAACAAAGCTTTCAGTTGGTTCCATCAGAACTGTTCAGTCCATCTAACATGTCCGTGTTCCAGACTAGATGAGAACAAGGATGGATGCAAAGGTGGAGAACTGTGTTTTCGGGGTTAGTCGATAGATACACATAGAAAAGGCTTTTGGTGAATGAGCCCAAATATAGGTACTGCAAAATGAGATATTTCCTCTTTTAATTAAGTTATATTCTATTATATGCAAGCAGTTTACCTTCCTCTGCAGCAGTTTCAAGTGAGGAAAGAGAAAATGGACAAAATGAGGTGTCCAAAGACCTTCCAAGGAGTTTCATCTTCATAATCTAGTAGAGATCATTGTGTATGAGATGACAAACAATCTTTTGACAAAGAATAATGGACAGAGAAGTTGAAAATATGTCAAACTTAGTGGACGTGAGCATCAGATTGTTAAGAACCATGCAAACAAGTGCCTGACATCCAGTGTAAATTTCTGCTATGAAGAACTACTAGACTAAATGCTGTGAACAAACTACGATCGAATGGCCATCATTGCAGGCTACAGTCTCAGCAAGACCATACTTCGATGTAATACTGCCTACTTCCCTCTCTCTTGACATTGAAAGAGAAACTTGCAGCTTACTTCTTACTTCTTAGTCTGTGACATGTGTGAATCTGGAAATGGGGAATTAACTACATATTTAGGAAGTGCTAGGATGATTAGATAACTAGTTAAACTATGGGATGCAATCCACCCTCAAAAGATAAACTGTGCGACATATCTACCTTCCTCGTCATCTCCTTTGATGAGAATTGAGTGTAGTTTAATAACTTGAGTAAATGGTATATAAATCAAAAGTTGTTCATCAGCATCACTCTCCAGATTCAAACCTTCATCATCTCTATAACCCTGGTCAATAAACATAAAACAATTACTCCATCCAAAAATATGTTTTTGAGTCTTTTATGAGATATAAGAAAATTGACACGTAAGCAAACAAGTGGCACATGTACATATTCACCATTAGTGATCGGATTATAGTATTGCAAGTGCGCAATGAAACATGAAAAGTGAAAATTGTGAATCTAGTAACTTCATAGAAAATGGATGCTCATTTTGAGACAAAATTTCTCACAAATGGGCACTCGCTGCAACAGAGAGAGTATTATGTTAAAATTATTTAATTCCATAAAGAATAAAATGCGGAAATGAAAAAACACTCCTCATACAATAAATATACAACTGTAGGGCAAAAAGCTAACATGCACCCTAAGGGCATATTTTATGCATCTTATTTTTAATGCCATTGAATAAGAGTTATCTCGTGGCACTGGAATTCATAACAATGACAAAAAAAATTAAAAAGTAACAGCACAAGGATGCTTCCCTTCCAGCACATGTTAGCTTTTCCTTCAATTAAGTGACAAATAGTGTACAAAAGAGATCAAATTTTTGGTGCTTCGCCCACCTTTCAAATCAGTGAATGCTTGCCTTAAATAATAATCTAAGTTACTGCATGAATAAAACATTGAAAACCAGAGAGAGAGAGAGAGAGAACTCTAAGGAGCTCAGGCACCATATGCATCGTTCAAGGAGAGGGGAAAAATAGTAGAGCAAATGGAAAATATTTATTCTACAAACTGACGTATCCCAGATTCCCATACAGCGAGTATTCCTATAGTTCTACACTATATGGTCCAATACATAAAGACCCCATAAACTGAAAATTCTAGTAGAATCATAAGAAGTCCAAAAGGGAATGATAAAAAGATCTAGGGGTGGGAAGAAGAAGAGCTTCTGCCCCTATACTTTTTAATATATATTTATGTTGGCTAGTGGAGTAATTTTTTCACATACAAAAGCATAGAATGGTTGAAAAAATATTTTTGCTTGATAAGTTTGTGGGTAATATTGGATCTTAATTGTTCCTAGTTAGTGATCTATATGTTTGAAGTTTGAACCATGTAAATAATCTATAGTATAAACGAGAGCGGTTGATGTGACACTTAGGTGTTACATCAATTGCTCTATTTTACACATTCCCCCTTCAATTTTTTTAATTTTTTTAATTTTTTCCATATTTCACCCGGTTCTTATCCTGTAATATGTGGAGAAGGTATTCCCATACCTAATTCCAAAAACGTTTCACTCACTCTAAAGGAAATGCACTTGAAGCTATTTCTCCTCAACTTATCTCTTTAAATTTTACTGTAACACTGGCTGCTGAACTTAGTGCTAACCAAATTCCCTCATCCAAGATGCCAAAGCATTTCAGATGCATATACCGAGGACCAGTAACCATACAGAACTGAATCACACTTCATCAATCATCATGTGTTTTCAAATGCAAACACAATTCGTTATCCTTCTTCATGTAATAATAGAACCTAGATTCCACGGAGCACCACTGACAAGCTTATCAAAGCTCTTCAGCTACAGAGTCTATATTACTGAAGATAAGTTTGAAATGCATCCCAATTGTGCACTTTGGCAAGCATGCCTCCATAAGAAAAGTTCTACATCTTGCAACCAGCTAGTCTTCTTCTTCCAGATCGCTTATAATGGCACATACCACCATCATAGGTTTTCTTGGCCATTTGCAGACAAACAAGTATGAATTTCCTAAAGATTCATACTATGAATACAAAATCAGTGTCTTTCTCACTTTATCTACTACTGAAGTAAGAAAATCAACAACGCACAGAAGGCTTCAAATGTCCATCACTTTACCATTGTTCATGTTTTTCCAACCTCTCTTTACAGTTGACCAGCATGATCGTACCAAATCATCACCTCACCGAGGAAAACAGTCTAAACCTGCCCAGCAAACGCTGAGAATATTGTCTTTATTCCAAAACAAGTATCATAATTTCCAAAACTGTTAATAAGAACTTTTTCAGCCCTCCTGGTCCAACCCCCTCTAAGAATAAAATCCCTTTTGTCAAATTAAGTCAAATGTCAACCAAATTACACAGACCGGTCATATTATCGTCAGTTGGAAACATATCTCACACGGAGACCAATGGGTCTAGCATTTGCAATTGCTTATACATGCTTTGAAAGTCGTCTACAAGATGTAAAATATTGCATCTGACATTAAACTTCAAGAGAATTCTGTTATGACATACATACCTGAGCTAAAAGACAACATGACTTGTTGCTGAAAATGCCAATCACTTTTGCTTTGATTTCTAATATGTGAATTTACAACGCTATCTTTAGTGCTTTCCTTTTTTTATTATGCACTTTTTATACCTTGTACACCCTCTGTTCTGGGTAAATCAAGGCACTTTAAATCCGATATCCACAATAATTAAAAAGTAAAATTTTAATTAAAAAAAACTAAGATCAAGAGTCCACTTTCAAAAATTAAACTATGAATATTTTGTTTTCTCAATTTTTTTCCTACATGTTCCAAATATGATTGGTTTTGGCAATATTGTATTAAAAATAATATGAATTTAATACAATTCATAAAATACTTAAAGGTCAACCCAAATTAAATTTCAAATATGAAGCATAAATAACATAGTAGGGCAAGTACAAATACAAAAAATTTAAATTTCAAACGTGAACTCTTTGCCCAGAAATATGAAGCATAAATAACCACGTAAAGGTCAACCCAAATTAAGTATATCAACTATCCAAAACTACCATCTACTGGAAAAGTCAGAATTGCAACCATACATTAAGAATATGCGAGAGAAAAGCAACAGCCTCCCCCCCGCTCCCCCTCTTTCCCAACAAACAAAGTGCAGGACTATACATCATATCCCGGGAACAAACACAACCCTTGATACAGTAACTAAAAAACTCCAAGTGATGAGCATGATAATTAAAACCAACAACAAAAGAAATCCCTTAAAATTTAAACCTGTTTGAGAGCATTGGCAAAAGAGTGGCTGGTACTTTGATTGAGGCATTCAATTGATGTCCAGTCTATGAAGTCGATTAAATCCACCTATCTCAAACAAAACAATATTCATAACATATACAGATAAGCAAACAAAATTGAGAGAAGGAAGGAAGAATCACTGAACTTGATTTTTGAGAATTGCGGAGGCGGATTCGGCTGACATGTTAGAGAGAGGAGGGCGAAATTCGAAAGACGGGATCTATGCTGCTTGAAAACTGCGTTCCGAATTGCCTTGAAACTCGGCAAAACTTCAGCTTAGTCCCTACAAGGGGTCGGTTCAAATTGATTAAGGGCTAGACAAGTTTCGAAAAAGTTTTTTTTTTTCAATTAATTTTTTAAATTAATTTTAGTAAAAATAATTGGAAAGGGCGTTTGATAGAGTTGACCGAAACGGATTGTATTATTAGGTTGTGTTATAGTATTATTAGGTTGTGTTCTTCTGCATGATTTTCATTCATATTTTTTAATTTTTTATTTTTCTCTCTCATTGGTCTCATAATTTTTTTATTTATCTTTATTACTTTTTACTTTAATCATTATTAAAATCCAAAAATCGAATCAATAAATCACCCATCGAAACGCAATCTTAGTGATTTTAAATAAAAATTTGATAGTCTTATTAAATTGAGTTGAGTTAATTATTAGTAATATTTATTAAGCAAGATTTATTTTATTTTAATTATCGTAAAAAAATGTTAAATATGTGTGATTCGACCAAATTATCCTCGTACGCCTTGCACATGATTGAATTTTTTAATAAAAAATTCGGACGGGAGCTTAACCGGGTCTATTCATAAGGTGGGTCACATTGGACTATTTTGGATTGCGGCATACTGAATTTAGGGGATATTTTGATACTTTGACGAAATACTAGAATTTGTTCTTGAATTTTGATCTTTTTTTCTTAATATTCCCTAACATAAGTCGGTGCCTAATCTAGTCCCTCACTTATTTGAACTTTTTTTCATTTTGGGCATTGACCCTATTTTGATGTGATCAATTGTAATATGTGGCAACAAATATCCTATGTAGCGTCGACGTGAAGTTTAGGTGGATTGAAAATTTTTTAAAAAGTGAAAATATTCTACTGTCCCACTATTAGAAATAGGAAAAATAGCGACAGAGGATTTAGCGACTGACAAATTGGTCATTATTTAGTGACTTGACGTTGCCACCATTTGCATCCCCACCACCATTCAAACAAGACCTTACACAATACAACAATTATGCATGGTCTCCCCTTCCTCCATCCACCAACGGTACTCCCGCTGCCACCGTCTCATTCCTCAATACTCAGTTGTTGCATCCCTCGACACTTTCTTGAAACACGACATTGAAATCGAGCGGAACGAACAAAATAATCAAACAAAATCACATGAAAGAACACAGATTTTGAACAAAAGAAACCCACATCTATAACAAATAAAAAAATCAAATCTGGAGTAAACACTTCCAAACCAATATTTCATCGAACAATCAGCAAGGAATAATAGATATAGATAACAAAGAGAAAGAGAGAGATAGAGAGGAAGAACCATGCACTATTATAATCAAGATCCTTGTTTTTTGCCCACAAGATCACTCATTCGATTCAGCTTCGTGTCCAAACATTGGCTCTATCTCATCATAAATCCACAGTTCCGTCGTCGCAAGAGCATAATGATTGTCTCTGCCTCCGATTTGTTCTTGCGCCGCTCCTCGTCACAAACACCGGCATAAATCAACTTCGGCTTGGTCTTACGCTATTGGAGCTGCTTCTTCCCCACACCACGCCATGCACCTTTACTCCCAAATGCAACGCCAGCCTGTTCCTTTTAATACTTATTCCATTATGTTCACCCTAAAATCATTATCTCATTTTCGTAATATCATAATCATTCATTATAGGTTTTTATTTTTTTTAAGCGAAGAATGAAGAATGGTCTGGAAAAGAAGAATTTTATTGGTAGGTTTTGTCGGGAAAGAAGAACGGTCCGAGGACGAAGAAGAATGATTCGACGATGAAGAAGAATGGTAAGAAGTTTTTCCTTTTACATTTATTTATTAATTTAGGATAATATTTTTTTGTTAATATTTATCCACCTTTAATCATTTAAAATTACTAATTTACCCTTTTTATAATACCACATAAAAAAATCTTAGGGTCAGATTAGGAATGCGATATATGATGATATATGATGATATTGTACTGTTCACTATTTGAATATTAGATGATATGTGTGATACGAGTTTATGAAGTAAAAGACTAAATTACCCTTATGATGTGAAATATTTGAATGTGATGTGAGGAGAGAGAATGTGATGTGAGGAGAGAGAATATGATGTGAAAGAATTAAATGTGAGGAGAGAGGAGAGAGGAGAAAGAATATGATGTGAAAGATTTGAATTGATTTGTGAGAGTGTATGTATAGGATTAATAGATGAAAAGTGTTTGATATTTATTTGTAATATTGGGTGATATATGAGTAAGATATTGAAAATATATAAATATGTTTGATGTTGGAATTTTCAAATATTGTGATATATCTGATTCGTGATCTTAGCCTTAGTCAATCGGATCAAATATAATTCAGTTACCTAAATAAAAAAAGTTAGAAGATGAGGGACCAGATGAGGCGTGGACTAAATTAGAAACTACTGAGAAAAAAGGGTCGGTTCGTGGA
>JAOTQG010151631.1:0-18714 GCA_025631175.1 Iris virginica
TATTTTCAAACATATCTTATCAAATGTACACATAATAGCACATATAGTATATATGAATGCAATCCTAATTCTCGATGGAAAATAAAACACACAAATGCCACCTAAAATGCTCTATATGTCATGCAATGACGCTTGGGGTATTACAGAGGTGCCTTCGCCGGTGGCCGCGCCGAATTCGCTGGAGTGTGAGAGGGAGAGGGAGAAGAGAAACGGGGAGGGGAGAGAGAGCAGTGTGTGGGTGTGTGTGTGTGTGCGTTTGTTTAGAGTGTACTGAATTAGGCAAGGGAGGGAGAGGAGCGTTGGTTTTGAAAATTGAAATAAAAAATAGCGGCGAAAAATCCTTTTTCCATCGCTAATTACAGACAAATTAGCGACGGCAATTAAGTTTTAACGACGAAATCCGCCGCTAATTTTTTCGCCAAAATTAGCGGAAAAATTAGCGGCGGAACAGATATTTAGCGACGGAATTCCGGACAATTCAGCGATGGTTTCCGTCGCTAATTACTTTGACTTTTGATTGACCTGGAGAGACAAATTAGCGACAAAAGTTTCTAAATTAGCTACGGTTTGCGTCGCTAATTAGCGACGAAGCTCTCCGTAGCTATTTTGGTCTTTTCTAATAGTGAGTTAAGCTACGTAGTACGTATTACTGCTCATTTTAAAAATGTGATTTCGTGTAATATTTATTTTTTATATTTGATATGTAAAATTAAAAAATAAAAGAGGGAGAGAGAGAGAGAGAAAAAGAGAAAGAGAGAAAAAATTGTAGAATTTATAACAAAATCAAATATCAAATATCGCACGAAATTAGATTCGCAATATGAACCTAATAAAAAGATATATATAGTGAAATAGTCCAATTCAATTTAGTAGAAATGCAGTCTGAATCGTGCCTCACCAAATTCATGATGGGGCTAATTTGGCTGCATGATAGCTTCTAGCATGGTTTTGTGCTTTCTATTTTTTCATGCTTAATTCATGATCTTTCTTTATGTTTTAAACTCTCTTAATTTTGACTTCGATCATTACAAAAGTAAAAATTTAAAGTCTCAAATTATGTCAAAAACTCATATTTCAAATGAATATTCTTTCACTTTAACTTCATGATGTGTCGATTTAACTATAACCTCCGAGAAAAACATTGTGGGCCTTATTAGGGTTCCGTTTTCATACTCTAGTTATATTAGACTTTGTTTGAATATAAAAAAACAAGTATTCTCTTTTGGTTATACCACACATAAAACGTAGTAAAATTTCCTGACTTGATATTTATAGGTGGTCGATTCTTGACGGATTGAGTTAATGAATTTTTGTGTTCTTTATTATTTGATGTTTTTCTTTTCGATCATATATTGCTCGTTTTTTGTTAACAAGTGGTATCAGAGTTCACGACCCATTTAGGTCTGCAGAATCGCTTCGCCGTAGAAATTGGACGATTTTGATTATTGGGCCTCCGAGCGATGGGCCGATACATGAGGTGAAAAATTGTTAGGATTATTTCACATCGATTAAAAAAAGAATTGATACTTGATATATAAGTGCATGAAAAAAATCACATCCTTCATATTAACTTTGGGATAAATGGGGCTTATAACATTAGAAGTACCATGATTAGCAATGTAACACCCTCAAACTTATATATGCATTAAAGTCTCACTTGGATCAAAGGGTATTAGGTCGGTTTCGATGCTTATTCTGAAATATTCTGCTTAGCCCTAGTCAGAAGCGCAAGCAGGAGCCCCCCCTTCCCCTTGTTTGTCGTCGCCAGTTTTTTATTTTTTTCGGCTTCTCCGATGAAATCTCTAAGATCACATTTTTTTTCTTGAAAATATTTTAATACGTAGTTTTTTTTTAATGATAAAACCCGAAAAACATAACTAAGAAGCGGGCTGTTAGAGTTAGAGTGTGAGAAAGTTCGATGACCAAGCTGCGATTTCGCCCTGGCGTCTCCTCGCCCCCCCCCCCACCCCCTTATTCATATCTTCTCCGGTGTCGCCAAATTTTTGCGATTAGTCGGTGAAAACCAACAAAGTTAGTACTCTTTTTGACTCTTTTTCATGATGTTTTTGTTGAAACGACATGGATAATTTTTCGTATAAAAGATAATGTACTTGTAAAGAAAGTACATTATCAAGTAAGAAAACTACTTCAGAAAATCTAGATAACTGTTTTTTCTAGGCTTAAATTGTTGTATAAATTACTAAAAAATATGACTAGTAAATTAAAAAAAATGAAAATGAGGGGCATAACCCCCATACTACTTCCCCCCACCCCCCTTCGACTCTATTAAACCATATTGGCTCCACCATTGCGCTAGTATGGTGTTGATATAGTTTTGATGGCATTACATTATTTCGAATTATGCTAACGGTGCAAAATAGGTAACATAGCTCATCTATAATATAATTTTTAGTTTTTGATTTGATACTATCTACAGTAAAATTAACTTGTAATAGCAAACCCTCAAAATTTTTAATTTCAACGATTCATTCTAAACATCATTTCCTACATTTTCAATTCTAATTCCCTCCATTTTTAAATTCAATTTTTTTAAATATAACCAAATTTTTTTATTTAAAATAATTTGTAAATTTAATTATAATATATTATTTTTATAAATTTATTTATGATATTTAACATTTTGATTAATTAAAATGTTAAAATTTTAAGTTTTGGGCACACCAGTTAGAAAATATAGAAGAGGGATAATTCGCACAAATATAAAACTAAAAGGGGCTCTCAGGTAATTTTCTCAAAATACTATTTGTTGTTTTTCTTTTCAATCATACATTGCTCGTTTTTTTGTTAACAAGTGATATCAGAATCTACGGCCCATGTTCGATCTGCAAAATCGCTTCATCGTATTATTGGGCCTCCGAGCAATGGCCCGATACATGAAGGAAAAATTTGTTAGGATTATTTTACATCGATTAAAAAAGAAATTGATGCTTGAGATATAAATGTAGAAAAAAAAATCACATCCTTCATATTAACTTTGGGATAAATGAGACCCATAACATTAAAAGTACCATGATTAGCAATGTAACACCCTCAAATTTATATATGCATTGAAGTTCCACTTGTACAAAAGGGTATTAGGTTGGTTTCCATGCATAATTAGAAATATTTTGCTTAGCCCTAGTAAGAGGCGGACGCAGGAGCCCCCAATTTTCGAGTTTTTCGGCTTTTTCGATGAAATCTCTAAAATAATATATATTTTTAAAAAAATATCTTAATCAAAACGACGTTATTTTAATACGTAGATTTTTTTTTAAAATAAGATAAAACCCCCAAAACATAACTAAGAAGCGGGCTGTGAGAGTTAGAATGTGAGAAAGTCCCATGACCAAGCTGCGTCTCTGCCCTGACGTCTCCCCCCACGGCCACCCCCCTTATTCATATCTTCTCTCACTGCCACTTTCTCTTCTCCGGTGTCACCAAATTGTAGTGATTTGTCGGAAAAAATCAACAAAGTTAGTACTCTTTTTGATGTTTTTCGTGATATTTTTGTTGAAACGACATGGATAGTTTTTCGTATGAAAGATAATGTAATTGTAAACTAAGTACATTATCAAGTAAGACAACTACTTCAGAAAATCTCGATAACTTTTTTTCCTAGTCTTAAATTATTATATAAATTACAAAAATATAAGACTAATACAAAAAAAAAAGAAAAAAAGAAAAATGAGGGGCATAACCCCCATACTACTTCCCCCGACCTCTATGAATCATGCTGGCTCCACCACTGTCCTATTATGGTGTTGATATAATTTTGATGGCATTACATTATTTTAAATTATGCAAACTAACAGTGCAAGATTGTAGCATAGCTCATCTATAATACAACTTTCAATTTTTGATTCAACAGTAATATCAACTTATAATATTAAACCCCAAAAGTTTTCAATCTCAACTATTCATTTTAAACATCATTCCCTGCATTTTCAATTCTAATTTCCTACATTTTTAATTTAATTTTTTAAAAATATAACCAATTGTTTAATTTACAAGTTTTTTTTGAATTTAACTATACTATTTTATTTTTATAAATTTATTTATGATATTTAACATTTTAATTAATTAAAATGTTAAAATTTTAAGTTTTGGGCACACTAGTTAGAAAATATAGAAGAGGGATCATTTGCATAAATATAAAACCAAAAGGAGCTCTCAGGTAATTTTATCAAAAAGGAAACGCACAGACCTTGAACGGGCACTTGAACATCGTTGATCCTTTCGCTTACCTTTCCATCTTCTTCTTCTGCTCCAGTTGGCTCCTCCTTTCAGCTTTTATAAACAACCGCTACACCTACTGGTCTGAACAAAACTCTCTCTCTCCTCTCTACCATATTTCAGTGAATTTGTCTCTCTCCCTCTCTCAAGAAAATGGGAGAAGCGTATTGGAGGTACGCCGAAGGGAGGCAACAGCAGGTTGCCATGCCTCCTCTTATGGGCAAACGCCCTCGCTCCGATTACGGTCTCTCTCTCTCTCTCTCTCTCTCTCTCTTACTCTCTTTTTCTCATAAATTTCTTTACTTGGTATATTTTCTTGCATGCCTATTATTCTTTGAAAACTTTAGGGTTTCTTACTATTGCTTGGTTTGTGAAGCTTATCGGAGCCCTTTATATCCTAGGGTTTCAATTTGAATCACTAGGGTTTTTGTTGTTAATCAAGTCATTCCAGATGATTTCCGTTCTTAATTTCGACATTCACGACTGGGGATAGGAAAAAGGCTCAAGAACTGTAGTTGGAGTGAATTTTAGGGTTCCGTTTGAAATGCTCTGGTTTATTGGTTGGTCAGATGTACGGTCCTTAATTCGTTTTTCACAATGGGGCTAGGAAAGAGGGCTCAGCTTTAACTCCAAATGAAGCAGTTTGCTAGGGTTTTGTGTTTAATAAGTTTTGTCCAGTTGTTTTGATTCTTATTTTTGTTCCTTGCTACGGGAATAAGGACAAAGGACTCTCAGTACTATCTAATTGAGGCTACTACTATCTTAAGATTTTCAATTTATCAAGGATTCAATTGTGAAGTCATTTCTCATTGGTGTAGTTTTCTTGGGTGGTTCATTTATATCATGAATTTCACATTTACCTTTTAAAAAATGAAAACATGTTTTTGTTTATTCTTTTTCTATTTCTCATTTACCACAATGCAGATGAAGGGAGGCTAGAGACTAGAGAGCATTATTTATGACTCCATAATTCTATTTTTTCTTTTCTCTTTCTTTTACAAATGTAGAGCTGCCCAGAAGTTTTAGTTATTTTGGAGTTTGAGGTTCTATTCTACATTACTACTACCCCTCGATGAAGATATACATATATGGGGTCAGCTTAACCAAATGAGTTTTGAAACTTGACATAAAATCCTTGTAATTTCCTGCAAAATATCAAATCACCCACCAAAAAATGTGCTTTAACCTTTATACTTTCACAAAATAAGATCTATCCACCCTCTGAAAGAAAATTTATGAAATTAGAGATGAAATTATGGCGATTTCATAAATTTTATTCGTCAAACCCATTAAATTTGAAATTAAGAATTACTTACTATTCATTTTTTTGAAAATTGTCGTTTATGATTCACTCAAAATTATTTACAATTCATTTAATCCATTCGTCCAAAAAGTTCCCTTCTGGGACTAAGGTAATGAGATTTGTGTTTTTATTACTGGTACTTGAATTATATTGAGTACTCGAGAGAATATTTGTAAACACTAGTTTCTAATGATTTTGTGATTGATTATATTAATGATGAAAAAACATTTTATAAGGTGTCACCTTATATGTTTCAATATAAGGTGTCATGTTTTGACCAATCAATTAACAACACCTACGCATTTTATGCTAAATTTTAGGAAAATACTATACACAATTAACTTTAGTTAACTTAATATTTTAGCCTAGTTAAGCTAATTAAAAAAGGAAAGAAGAAAATGCATTGCACTAATTTAGTATTATGTAGTAAATAAAAAAGATAAAAAAAGGAAACAAGAGAGCAGTAAGCCCATTTTTTCTTCATGGTCTGCCCCCATGATGCGCTGCTCACCATCCTTTACCTCGAGAGTTTGCCTCTAAATTCTATACCCAAACAGTTCTTCTCCCCCTACTGTCGGACTTCAACCTTCTTTTTACTGCCACAGGCGATCCAGTGCATTGCCCGCATTTCCCCGGACGCGAACGAATTCACAAAGAGCAAAGGTGGAGAAACCACCAGTATAAATGCCCCTTTCATCCAAATGCCCAACTTTAATCTGACCAGATGCATGATCCTTCGAGGTGATCAACCTATGAATTGCGGAACATTTTCTAGGAATGTCAAGATCCATGTTTTGCCACTCTTCATTCTGCACCTTGATGGGTTTTCTGGATAGTTGATCACTGCAGAAGACCAATCAGAGCGAGGCAAAGTGAAGATAACGATTGCAAACTTAGGCCTGATGCTGTCTTAATATTTTCTCTTTTAATTTTACTACACAGCCATAAATTAGTGCAATGCATTTTTTTCTTTCCTTTTTTAATTAGTTTAACCAGGCTGAAATATTTAGTTAACAAAAGTTAGTTGTGTTTAGTATCTTCCTAAAATGTAGCTTAAAATGCTTAGATGTTGTTAATTGATCAGCTAAAATATGACACCTTATATAGAACCATATAAGGTGACACCTTATAGTTTTTTTCTCATTAATGATGTCCATCAATTAATATATTTTTATGTCATTTTTATGTTGTAGATTTTTGATACTACTTAGGTCCTTTATAGATGATTTTCATTTTTTATTCACAATTTGTAGGTATATTCGAACTCAAAGTATGTTTGCAGAGTTTACATAATACATAGTTATCCATTACTAACAATGAAAAGTATTTTAAATTTCAATCGATAAAATGGACACATTGTCTTTCAGTGGTAATTGATTGGAATCACTAGTCAGCTATTAGCAAGCTTTGGATTGGAATTTTATGTAGATGTTCATGGCAAATTAGGGTGGGGATCTGAATATCTTGATAAATGGTTGGGACATTTTCTGTTTGCCTTCTGATTGCAACGCTCAATTTTTTTATTGATTTACTCCAATCTCCTTTTTTAGAAGATGCTTGTATGTCTTTGTCTCAAGCTTTTCCTTACGCTGATTGATAATTTTTTTTTTAGACTTTATGCATGACTCTGTAGATGCTTCTGGTGGCCATGAGTTGCCCAACTATTTTGTTCGTGATGACGAGAGAGGAGCCCATCGTGTGGCTAGAGATTCTGATTCTATTGGAGCATCTTACGACCGTTATCTTCGCGGAGGGGTAATTCTTTTTTATCATGTGAAATGCATATGATTGTGGTGCTAATTGCTAGCTTGTTGCAGTCTGTGCATTTTGCATGTCTCGTTCTAATTTATTGGTTATTATGCAGCAATTTCCACCATATGGCGGTGGCGAGTCCGGTAGACCAATGAGTGCTGGACTGGGTGGTCGTCCTCTTGAAGATCATCGAATGATGGGTATGGGCGGTGTGGACCCAGCATTAGCTACAAAAGGGCGTGCAGCTGGGAGACCCGAGATTTCTCTGCCTCCTGATGCTAGCAATACACTTTTTGTGGAGGGCTTGCCTGCAAATTGTTCACGCAGAGAAGTAGCTCGTATCCTATTTGTTCTATAATATTTTCTCCTTAGTGTTTATTTACCCTTCCTAGTTCTTTTCCTTCACCCAAGTTTGTAGATATATTTCGTCCCTTTGTGGGGTACAAAGAAGTACGCCTTGTAACCAAGGAATCAAGACATGTGAGAATAAATATATTTATATCTACTCTGAATGTGCATAGCAATCATATATCAGTTGAAACTAATATACAAGCTGCCTACATTTGCAGTCTGGTGGTGATCCATTGGTGCTCTGTTTCGTTGATTTTGAGAGTCCAGCTGAGGCAGCCACTGCTAAAGATGCATTACAAGGTTAGTTTTTCATTTACTTGTATAGTTTATAGCTTCTCTCTTTTGTGGAAAGCCTAGAATTTGTAAACCTTTCACATCTAATGAATTAACATGGAAAAAACCAAAAAAAGAAACAGAAAATTGAAAAGAAAATGAGAGAATATAACAGCAGCATTGCTAGTTAGAGTGCATAAGTTCAGAAATTTATTTTCCTCTAGGTAGAAAAAGAAACTGGCTGGTCGATGTTCCAAACTGAGTGACTTGGTTGTGGACCATGTGAAGTACCTGTGCCAACAGTACAGTGGAAATGGAGTTTGTTTGATGCATTACTTCATCAACTAATGTTGAGCAGTAGAAGCACATCTGAAGAATACTTTGAAGGAAAGCAGACACTTTGTACGCTGGAGTAATGGGAGTTATGGGACCAACCGTTATTGATAATGTGTGTCCTTTTGTAGAATTTGGAAGGCTTTATGTTTCAGTGGGTGGTCAATCTGGAGAGATGTTTTACTCCATGCAAATTCTCCTGGATGGAATATAATAAGACTTAAAGTGGTGTTGAGTTACGAGTATGAGGACAGGATCTCTGTTTTCGCCTTAGTTCCTGTTAACCTGAAGTCACTTCTTCTCTCTTTTCCTGGAATGACCATCAAGCTCAAGTTTTCTTATGATATCTGACTGTGGTAGTAGTCTACATCCCTGAAGTTTGTCTTGCCTAGGTATGGAAAATATCCCGAGAAACTGCTGTGACAAGGACTGAGCCACGTGATAATTATTTGAGATGATTTCTACTTTATGACTTTGTCTATCCCAATGTTTACGAGGAAACTTCTGATTTTGAGAAATCATTATCATGAGCCCTTGGGGGTTGAGGGAAGAATGTTGTGTTTGTAGTTTGGGAAACTGCTACCGTTTGATTGGTAGAGCTACATGCTGCATTATATGAGTTTATAGAGCAGTTTACTGGGCATGTTGTCGCTTTTATTATGGTATTCGAGAGGATATATAATACCAACTCTCCTGAACTTTCCTTCCAGCCCCTTCCCTCTCTCCCTTCCCGCACATACAAAAAGGCCAAACTGAAAGACCTAAAAAACTGAAAGAAATACAAAATAATAATCAAGGAAAAGGAGAAAAGATGGATCTGACTCGTGGTCTGTGCTCTTGGATTGCTGGAACTTTGTAATCTGTAGATAGTATCTTATGCTTCACAACCGAATCAGCTCCGGATCCTGTAAGCAAAGTACTTTTGTTTGGATAATTAAGAGAAAAAGTATGTGAAGGAAAAAGGTCAACTGCGCATACGTACGTATACATATGTATATATATGTATAATAAATACATCTAAAAAAAAGTTTTAGAGACATATTGCTTTGTACCTTCCAAAGGTTACGACTGTTAATACATGTATAGCCAAGCACGTCTAGTATCAGCTCTTGCTGATGCCTCATATTCGCTATTAAAGTCGTTAGTTGCGCCGCGTAAAATAGTCGAAACTTAATTTTTGCAGGTTATAAGTTTGATGAGCATGACCGAGACTCGGTCAGTTTAAGGATGCAATTCGCTCGCTACCCTGGTGCGAGGTCAGGTGGCGGGCATCGTGGAAGGCGTTGAATTTGCGATTTTACAGGTGACTTTTATGCTACTACCCATCCGCTCGAACCTTACTGTTGATGGCCATAGGTTCTGCTGAAAATCTTTATAGAATCGAACTAAATTACGGCGCTTCTGTGTAGGATCCACTTGAGTTGGCGAGATTTATGATGAGGGGTGATACCACAGCGTTTGCAGCGGTTACTATCCCCTGAATTGGCAGTTACGTTAGGACGAGCTTGAATCGGGTGGGTTACGATAATAGAGAGAGATGGCTGTACCAGTTTGAAGCTTATTAATTTTCAATTAGTTTCAGTTTTCTGTTTGAGACATTTCTAGACTCCGATGCTGTTAATGATATTGTAGATGATTGTAGCCATCATCATTTTTAACTTTGTTGGATTAGGATGTCTTGTTTGAATTTGTTTGCGTAATGAATTAAGCAGTAAGATTTGAAGCCCGAATTCTAGCTTTGCTGTCACATGCCACGCGTCCGTGTGCGTCCGCATATCTTCCCGCTCCAACATGCACTCATGTCCTTTGCCTTCTTGGTGATTGTTTCGGCCATTTGTTTTATTAAGTTTTAACTACCGGATTAACACTTCCAAAATTTTGCAATTATGAGACCCTTTCCCCATAAATCATTCTTTTAGTTTTGAGTAACAGTCCCCCTCGCGCAGAAGTGTATTATTTGAAATCTCAACCGGAAACTTTTCATTCTTTGTTGAAGTATATTTCGGAGTCAGTGCACACATTTTATGATATTATGTGGTGCTTGCACATGACATATCTGTTGATCCAGTTCACATGTTAAGCCACATTTTCTACAATGTCTATAATGTACTAGTACTACATAACCTGCTGAATGACCTATATGTTGGGGCTTGGTCATCAGATTTTTCATTCACTCCATGTGATCTTTTGGACATTAGTGATGTATCTTACGGAACATTCAGGCTATGTACATGTTGAAAATTTGGATCAGTTTATTGTACCTACGACTTCTGTTTGACCATCATTTTCATTTAAGATGCCTTGCCATGTTCCCATTTGCGTTATTGAAGTTTATAGATGCCTCTGTGTGTTGTCGCTAGTACGCGAATGATGGCTGTTTTGCTTTGCTTGCCTTTCGTTGTAACCACTACTTGTTTGCAACTGTGACTTGCATAATGGGATGTGCTGTCTATGGGAGGAAACCGGTTTTCGTATAGTTGAAATTTGTTGAGATTGGCCTCACCAATTCACGGATATTGTCATACTGACATGCTTTGTTGAGTTGGCAACGCAGCTGTAATATTGAAAACTACTAAAGGCATATTTAGTCGATACAAAGTTTTTGTTGGTTTTGTGTATGTAAATGTGAACGTTGCTACTAGAGTACCATAGACTTGCAGCATTTTAAAAAACCTAGTTCGCAGAAACAAAGGTCTCGACTCTGATCCTAGCTACATCCCTTTGTCGAGCAATGTAGTTGCTCCATTCTGTTAGTAAGAGCCCAAAGAAAATTTCAATTAAAATTATATTGAGTAAAATGGCTTACAGTATGTTTCTATATTACAAGGCATGTGGCAAATTCTGAAAAGCAAAAGGTTAGACCAGTTTGTTTTCAGTTCGATTCTTATTTTTAGATCTCTATCCGTGGGCTGCTTAACTCTTGCTTGATCCTTGCAAGTTGCACGTTCAGTCAATTACGTGGCTTACCTTTAGTTGACCTCTATCCCTCGAGTTGGGCCTTGTGCCCAACTTTGAGACTTTAGATTGAATGGATTTATGAGTCTTTTTTATGCCATTCCCCTGCTTGTTCTTGAATCACTTGATCTCACATTGCTTTTCTGTGCTCATCATGAAAGGACGAATCAGTCTACTGTTACTGATTGGCGCTTTCATTTGAGTGCCAGAGTGGGTTTTAGTTAAGAGTCCACCATTTTATGTATTTTTGGGGTCCGTACTTGATTAGTTCAAGTAGATCTCAGATCCTGCTGTTGTAGTCAATCTGGAGATATGTAGTTTAGGATGGGAGAGAGCCCACAATCCGGTTGCACCCTTGCAAGGATGGGGTTTTCGAAACCATAAAATTTCCCTGTAAAGTGGTCAATCTGCAGATGTAATTTAGGAAGGGAGGGAGCCCGTGTTTCGATTGCACCATTGTGAGTGGTTTCGAAACCCTGAAAGTTTCATATAAAATCCGACTCAATAAATAGAGTAGGGTGTTTTGCAACATAGGGAGAATGAACAGATGGTTGTACTTCCTCATGCATAGACTTGTTCAATCATCAAGGTGATGCACCAGTAGGTATTAAAGTATCTTGATATGTCCCCAGCAAGTCTATAAAGTGTTAAGGGGGCGCTCTTTCTGAAAATATAGAAGGATTGTTCCCAGTTGTTTTTCAATTAGTGCTCCGGTACCTTGTATTAGCATTCATCATCAAATATCGAACTCGTTTGTTTTGTTACATGAATTTGATTGTAAAACCTCTTGAATGTAATATGTACACAAAATGAGGTGATGTAAGTAAGGAGTCAATAATATCAGATGACTGGCTCTAGAATTACCCGATTCTTTCTTTCTTTACCCTGAAACAGAAATTTTAGAGCTGGCTCGTCTAAACTGTTAAGCACATGGAGTAGGTAGCAACTAGACGTAACATCTGCTGCTCCTACGCGTGTATCTGCAAGTGTTCATATGTGTATCTGCAAGTTCACGAAAGTCAGTCAAACACGGAAGTTAGGTGTCGGCGGCGCAACACTTTGGAGTGTAAACTTCTTCTTTGCAGAAGACCTCTGGGAATGGATTCAGGGAATCGTATTATCCGGCATTTGATTATATTTTGGGGTTAAAAAGTAAAAGTTTTAAGCCGTGCTGCTGCAGCTGCAGCTGCATAGTGGTGGGTTTTAGATTAATTTTGCGTTGAACGATGTTTGTTTGTGCCTCGGGCAGGTGAAATATTAACATAATCGGACACTTGCTAATTTGTACTTAAAATATTTACCCAGTGGTATTGAAAAATCATTACCCATACGATCTCAGATCAGAAAAGATCTTTTTTAATTTTCAGATTTACTGAAGATTTGAACATTTAAAAAAATAAAAAATAAATCTGCATCTTACAAAACAGGTTGGCATCATTGCAAAACGTATTCCTACCCATCCCACTCCACACCCCCTAAAATTAAAACCTGAGTTTTCATTTGTTCCTTTTTTTTTTTTCAGTGTCTCCGGCAAAAGTAATCTCCTTATAAAAAGCAAAAAATAATCTCTTTATATATAAAAAAACAATTGTAATTATAAAAAAAACATAAAAAAAAAAGGAATAAATGCTTAATCCCAAAAGGTTTCACATTATTTATTTGCTTGAAGTTCATAATAATTATTACTGGATAAAAATGTTGTATGGGCGGGCATCTCTGCCAGAAGCTTTAGGTTATCATAATGATCAGTTTGAGTGAAATCTGACTGCAAAAACTCTGGGGAAGTTGAAATAGATAAAAATATTCACAAGTTGTTGGTCCAAACAAAATAAAAATAAATTAATTTCGTATAATAAGAAAAAAAAATATATAAAAGGAAGAGGAGTGTAGGTAGTCCAGTATGATCGATCCTCTGACAGAGTTACCGTTGGAGTCTACCGCTGATAAATCCATGATACTAGGGATAACTATGTACATAGAACAAGTCAACTTAATGTGGGACTTCTTTTTCAATCATTTTTGGAGCTAAACTAGAAACCTAGTACCAGTAGGAGTGTAGGACCCCAAAAGCACCGCCCACGTCATCATTGATAGTTACCCCAGAATCTCAGTGTTGACCCGGCCCTACAAAGAAAAGAACTCTATCCAAGATTCACTGAATCACTGAGAGTAGACTCTTCGTGATCTAATAACAATACGTCTCCATTCTTTTTCCGTATCTTTGTTACTTTGGAATAGAACTTGTTTTACGTTTTGTTGAATCTTCATTCAACTCAACAATGGCGGAGGAGATAGAGGAAGAGGTTAGTCACCCGGCTACCAAGGATGACGTCTTGGCCTCCGACGACGAATGTCCTGTGAAGCAAGTTGATATGACCGTGCCAAAAACCGACGATCCGACCATGCCTGTGAATACTTTCAGAATGTGGTTCCTAGGTATCACTTCTTGCGTGGTGTTGTCTTTCCTAAATCAGTTTTTCTGGTACAGGACTGAGCCGTTGACGATAGGCCCCGTAGCGGCTCAGATTGCGGTTGTGCCTATTGGGCACTTGATGGCTCGTACTATAACCACACGGGTGTTCTTCGAGGGTTCTCGGTTGGAATTCACATTGAACCCGGGGCCATTCAATATCAAGGAGCATGTTTTGATCACTATTTTCGCAAGTGCTGGTGCTGGTACCGTTTACGCTACTCATATATTGAGTTCTGTTAAGCTACTTTTCCATAGGGAGTTCGGTTTCCTCCCTGCTTTCCTTGTCATGCTTACAACACAGGTCTCTCTCTCTCTCTCTCTGCTTTTTCGCCCATGATCTCCTGCCTTCCGTGACTCCCGTCCATTAAAACACTGCTGACAATTGTATCGTGCCCTTGAGTAATTATATACCTTCATAACTCCTCATCGGTCATAGAACAAACTTCAGAATAGGGTTTTAGGCTGGACTGGAACGGATTTGAACTTTTTTTCCATTCGAAAATATGTTTTGTAGTACTATAATTCTCTCCGAAAACTTGCAGTTAAACAAGTTCTCTCCCAACAATTTGTAGGTGTTGGGGTTCGGCTGGGCTGGAATTTTCAGGAAGTTTCTTGTTGAGCCAGGGGAGATGTGGTGGCCTTCTAATTTGGTTCAAGTCTCCCTTTTCAGGTACCTTTTAGGCATAACTTCTAGTTTCCCGTTCCCAAAACCAGTTTCCAATCATAATCTAAAATGACACTTGCTTTGGGACGGGGAGTAGTATTTCTTAGCGATTTGTGAATTCTGTGGGTACTAATGTTGTAATTTACAGGGCTTTACATGAGAAGGAGAACAGACAAAAAGGTTGTATGAGTCGAATGCAGTTCTTCCTCGTAGCCATGATATGCAGCTTTTGTTACTACATATTTCCAGGTTACATGTTTCAGATGTTAACATCACTCTCTTGGGTATGTTGGCTCGCCCCCCAGTCTGTCCTGGCTCACCAACTGGGGTCAGGGTTACAAGGCCTCGGAATCGGTGCAGTAGGGATTGACTGGGCGACTATCTCATCGTACCTTGGTAGTCCTCTAGCCAGCCCATGGTTTGCGACAGTGAATATTGCCTTTGGGTTCTGCCTTGTGATGTTTGTTGTGACACCCTTCTCTTATTGGCACAATCTGTACAATGCCAATAACTTCCCCATTTTCTCCAGTGATCTGTATAAGATCGATGGTTCTATGTATAACACTACTGCAATTATTGATTCCAACTTTCATCTTGACAAGGCCGCCTATGCCAAAGCTGGAAAAGTGTACATGAGCACTTTTTTTGCTATAACATATGGTCTTGGATTCGCCACACTCTCTGCAACTTGTGTACACATCTTTCTCTTTAATGGAAGGTATGCACCCTCGTATGACCTCACAAAAATGAGATGAGCTGGAATTTTAAACTAACCTAGTTCAAAAGTAAACAGCACCAATTGTTTGAACTCTGTAGATTTAACTCTGAATGGGTAATTTTTGTTTCTGGTCTTATGAAGGCAAGAACTCTATACTGATTTGCTTAATAACGCAGTGATATTTGGAAGCAAATGAGAGGAGCCTTTGCAAATGATGGAAAGGTGGATGTACATACCAGGCTTATGAGGGCGTACAAACAAGTTCCAACATGGTGGTTTCTTGTTTTGCTCCTAGCAAACATTATTCTCATCCTTTTTACTTGTGTATATTATAATGAAACTGTTCAGTTGCCTTGGTGGGGTGTCTTGTTAGCCTGTGCCCTTGCTTTGGCGTTTACCCTACCGATCGGTATCATCTCGGCTACGACTAATCAGGTAAAAAATTGTTAAAGTCTGTATATCAACAAACTTATAGTTGTATATTTTATAATTAACAGTCCTTTTTGGGTGAGCAGACACCTGGTCTAAACGTTATCACAGAGTATATGATGGGCTACTTGTACCCGGGACGTCCAGTCGCTAACATGTGCTTTAAGGTGTATGGGTACATTAGCATGGTGCAGGGTCTAAGCTTCATATCAGATTTCAAGCTTGGGCATTACATGAAGATTCCGCCAAGAGCAATGTTCATGGCTCAAGTCAGTACCCATTTTCCTTTTGGTCCCTTACGTTCAGTATATGTGTGTGTGTGTGTGTGTGTGTTTCAGTTTGTCTGAAACTCGAATTGCGTAAGTAAAACTGTAAAAGTGAAAAATACAAGCATTGTTCATTTTATGCAGGAACATCCCTCCCAGAAATTCAAAACATGAATGCTTCCAAATATCTAAAACAAAGTAATTCTTGGATGGAGCACTTGTTGAACTTCCTAGAGTGGAAACTTACTGCCATTGAAATAAGCACCACCATGCACTAAGCACACCCTTTTAAGGATCCAATACCAGAACTTGTTATTCGTGAATTCTCTAGGGCGCTAAGGACACTTGTTAGCTTGATCCCTAAATGAATTATGAGTAAGACCATTGATGTTGGTAAGATTGTGACTATTTGCGTGCTTAAGACCCTCAGTGACACCCCATGATTCAGCACTTACACTATTACTGTAACCCAGTGTTTTTAGAAACCAACAATTCAATCATTTTTAGTGTTGCAAATGAGGCCACCTAACCACACTCCATATGCACATATGATATGAAGTTCATGAAATATTGCTAAGTACCCTAAATCTCACTCTCAGGTGTTCGGGACAATCATAGCTGTTGTCGTATATCAACTGACTGCTTGGTGGCTGATGGGAACTATCCCACACCTCTGCGATACTAGCATGCTTCCGAAGGATAGCCAGTGGAAGTGTCCAATGGACCGTGTATTTTGGTCTGCCTCTATACTCTGGGGTCTCGTGGGTCCCCAAAGAATATTCGGAGATCTCGGTGTTTACTCTTTGGTCAACTGGTTCTTCCTTGGTGGGGCCTTGTTACCAGTACTGGTTTGGTTTGCACACAAAGCATTCCCAAAGCAGAAATGGATTCGCCTAATACATTTCCCAGTGTTGTTAGGTGCCACAGCAATGATGCCACCTGCTTCTGCTGTGAACTATACAAGTTGGTTACTCGTGGCTTTCCTATCGGGCTTTGTTGTTTTCAGGTATCGACCCAAGGTGTGGGAGCGATACAACTATGTCCTATCGGGTGGCCTTGATGCTGGGACTGCCTTCATGAGTGTGTTGCTGTTTATAGCCCTGCAATCAAGAGACGTTTCTCTCAACTGGTGGGGAAATAACTTGGATGGGTGTCCGCTTGCTTCATGTCCTACTGCCAAAGGCATAGTTGCTGATGGCTGCCCAGTTTATAGCTAGTAATTTCAAGTTCAGGTATCGCTGTTTTCTTTTAGGTAGTTTCCTGAGTAGATCTTTTTCAGGTTTTCTTTATGTAATTAATGTCCAAGGAAATTGTTAGCGGTGATTGTAGTAGTGCCTCCTTGCACAGATTTGTGGTAATTTCAGAACTTCTTCTTTAATCTGCTGTATCCTAACCAGGTGTATTTTCAGAATGTTATTGGATACATCAAATTGGTTTAACCCTAGCGATTTAATTTTGAGAACAAGGGGCTCATTACACCTCATTAGACCATGAAACTAACAACTGCAAAGTAGAGCCTCAATACATAGATTTATGAACACTACAAAATAAATGTACAGTAACTGCAAAAGCATTTCGACCTGCTCTGAATCTATGGATTCATCTAGTACTATTATCGACATACACATCAAAACCAAAGAAAATATCGGGAACATCACTAATCTATTCAAAAATCAAGCAAAGTTGTCGACTCCCTGCATGTTAAAACTCCACGAGTCAAAATGTGCTGATGCTTACAACTTTTCAGCAGTTTCATCAGAAGGTAGAGGATTGTTGGGGTAGTACATTCAAATGAGAAAGGATCTTGGCAGCCAGAGACTTCATATTGCCACTTCCTCTCTGTGTGATCTCAACTAATGGCATCTGAACCAGTGGCTTGTATTTTTCTTTGTACTCATGGAGTCTAAATATCCTCTCCAAGGTCTCCAGAGCCCTCTCCTGCAAATTAGGGCTAGATGAACCCAATAACTTTATAATTGGCACAATTGCATTGCCTTCGTCCAGCACTTTACTCCCACGCTGCAATAACTCACCTTCAATTAGTGTCAAGAGTGCTTCTAAAGAGGCTTCACAGGCTCCCATATCACGTTCTCCAAGCACTCTCACAAGAGGTCTTACAGCATTTGCCTCCAAAAGACAGAATGAAGACTCAAGGGTACAATCTCCCAAGTGCAGTGTACAAACAGAGTCAAGTGAGCCCAAACAACATGTGAAGAATCCCTTTCCCTCAACCTGCCTGGTCAAGCCAGATGTGCTTTTTGAAAATTGTGCAAGTGAACGGGCTGCGTTTTTTTTAGTCAAAGCAGTCCCAGAATCTAGCAACTG
Source organism: Iris virginica (assembly GCA_025631175.1). Classification (NCBI taxonomy): domain Eukaryota; kingdom Viridiplantae; phylum Streptophyta; class Magnoliopsida; order Asparagales; family Iridaceae; genus Iris; species Iris virginica. Next base: position 18,076 of record JAOTQG010151631.1, read on the forward strand.
TACTAGAGTGGGAATGATACCGGTTTCTGCTACCTTTTTCTGCAGTTCCTGATCTGCAGAACCAGTGAAACGACAAAGGGCACCAGATGCACTTTCGATAATGAGCTCTCTTTTGTAATTAGTAACTCCGGTGGAGAAAAAGGAAACAATTTCTTCAAGTGTTCCGCAAGCAAGTAGCAAATCGGACATTTGAGGATCTCTGGGTAGGAAAGAAATTATATCAATGGCAGCAACAATCTCTTCTACATCATTAGAGTTTTTTATGATTCTAAGCAAACTCTCGATACACCTTTGGTCCACATGTTCTAAGAAGGTATTATCATCTCCGTCTTTTGTCAGGCAACATAATAGTTTCACTGCACTTGCCCGTACAGTTTGGTTTTCGAGTTCACATAACCGAACCAAAACCTGAACAGCAGAGAGCTGATGGAAAAAACACGCAAAATGCAATGGTAAGATACTAGCAAAACTTCCCCAACAGGTGGCATAATCTAGACTTGGGGCTCCACAGAAGAAAAACAATCAATTGCATAGTTTTCACTATCCATATTCTCTCTCTCTAGTTTTCACTATCCATATTCTCTCTCTCTCACACACATGCACACATACACACTTTTTCATTCCATCATTAACCCGGGG
>JAOTQG010151742.1:0-18710 GCA_025631175.1 Iris virginica
TTCACAAAATTAAACAACAAAAAATAAACCCAGAAACTTCATTCTTCAAATTGGGTAAAAACTCAAATCCATCGATTTTATCTTCACCTTGCAAACCTTTGATTTGAAAACTGAAGAGAGAGAGAGAGAGAGAGAGAACCGATTCATTGCAAACCCAGAAACCGAGTTGGGGCAGATGATCTGAAACCTCCATTGCATACCTCCACAAATTACGGCCATGGCCTCCAAGAGCAAAACCCATAATTTTTGGGTTTCATCGTTTCGCCGGAGAGGAAGAGATCTGGGTTTCATCGTTTCGCCGGAGAGGAAGAGAAGAGAGATCGAGATCTGTGGGTATGGAAGGAGGTGGTGGATTTGTTGGTGGTTAACGGGGAAAGAAAATATAATGGGGCCAGTCAATAATTTTTGGAATCGGACGAGTTTATCCTTCATTCTTTACAGAAATTTAAAGATTAACCGAATTATGACCGAATTGGCAACACGGCTGAGCATAGGGGGCGGGTTGGATCATGTTTCAAAAATAAGGGGCGGGTTGGCGTAATTATTGCCCTGGGGGGCGGAGTGGATTATGGTGGCAACCTTGGGGGGCGAAAATTTTTTTTTCCTACACACACACACACACACACACTCAATTCTGAAGTTATGTCCGCACGACCCACCCTCTGAGTTGTGTTTCTTTTTCTTACTTTCATAGATTTTAAAGCCCCCCTTTTTCAATTGAAGTCAACCCACTTCATTAGCATATCATATTTCTCTCTCTCTCTCTCTCTAGATTCAGGCAGAATCAGTGAATTTTCTGATTTTTTTTTAATTGTTATCGAAAAGTATGTACATTTTATGTTAATGAGATGAGAGGTGAGTAGTGATTGAATGAAGGAATAGGGAATACTTGGGTTCAAGGATGCGAGATTTGACTGGTTGGATCCAAGAAAATCAAGGATGAATTCCAAGAAAGAGAGGCTAGTGAGGTAAATTTGTTCTATCTATGTCTACTATGTTTTGGGTTTTCTTTTTCTTTGGTTCTTTGCCATTTTTACCAAGTAATAGCAGTAGACATTAGTTCCCAAGACTTGTGTGTGTGTGTGTGTAGAGTGTGTGTGTTTTATTAATGATCTGCGTGTGTGTTGATTAATAGTGTTCTGAATTTTATTAATGAATTACATAGGTTTTACAAGGAGGAAAGTAAGTGCGTGCGTTGTGTGTGTGTGTGTGTGTTGATTATTAGTGTTCTCAAATTTTATTAATGAATTACATAGGTTTGACAATGAGGTAACTGTGTATGTGGGTGTGTGTTAATTATTAGTGTGGCTGAAATTTTACTTATGAATTACATAAGTTTTTACAATGAGGGAAGAGTGTGTGTGTGTGTGTGTGTTGATTATTAGTGTTCTGAGATTTTGTTAATGAATTACTTAGGTTTTACAACGAGGGAAAGCAGAATCATGAGGGTTTACAACAGTTGCCTGAATACAACAAGACTTCAGCAGCACCCTTGATGAGGGGTGGTGAAGGGGGTGGTAATACTGACAGAGATAGAGCTATAGGTAGAACAACAAATGGTGGTGCAGCTGCTGTTAAATTTGGAAAAGGATCTAAGGTTTTCCCAATGGAAAATCATGAGGCAGGCAGAAGGCGAAAAATTCTCGATCCTGGAAGTGAGCATATCTTGCAATGGAACAGGATTTTCCTCTTCTCTTGCTTGGTGGCACTTTTCGTGGATCCGCTATTCTTCTACCTCCCTTCTGTACATAATGATGGTGGTGCTTCTTCGTGTATGATGACCGACTTGAAATTGGGGATTGTTGTTACCTGTTTACGCACCATCGCCGATGCATTTTATCTGTTGCACATTGTTATTAAGTTTAGGACTGCTTACGTATCCCCGAGTTCAAGGGTGTTTGGAAGAGGTGAACTTGTCATCGATCCAAACAAGATTGCCAGAAGGTACTTGAAGACCGATTTTGTGGTTGATGTAATTGCAACACTGCCTCTTCCTCAGGTATCTTGTTTCTTTTATATCAGAAACTTGTAATGCTTTATGTGCTTAGTTTTCAACTCTTTTATACATTACACTGATTGGCAAGTGATAGTCTTTTGCAGAATCAAAGTTTAGATTGGTCAAAATTGTAATGAACTACTCCTTCTCGGATATTAGATTGTTACACAAACTAGCGGCTATTATACTAAGGTTCAACAAAGGGCAGGAAATATTTACACCATGCTTAAGTTTCAAGTTGCTGTAGACTACATATTTAGTCTCTTAATTTCTAGTCATTTGGTAGTATGAGATTTTCTCGATATTAGATTCCATGAAAACTTGCTTGATACAAAATTTGTTTAATGTAGGTGAGGGGTTTATTAACTCCTCGCTAATGACAGACATAATAGTTGGGCTCATTCCTTTCGATACTATGGGCACCTGCTTACTAAAGTATCAATTTATTCCAGAAATTAACCAACTCAGTTTTTCTTTAAAATTTTCGTTATGATTGTTTTTCAATCTTGTGTTGTAGGCAATATTAACTTAGAATTCAAAATTGTTGAACAGATTGTCATATGGTTCATTATACCGGCAATCAGGAGCTCTCATGCTGATCATACAACCAACGCTCTTGTACTGATTGTCCTGTTCCAGTATATTCCAAGGTTATATTTGATTTTCCCATTGAGCTCACAGATAATCAAAGCGACAGGAGTTGTCACAAAGACCGCTTGGGCAGGGGCTGCATATAATCTCATACTCTACATGCTAGCTAGTCATGTAAGTGACATATCTGACACGTTCTTTTGATTTTCTGTAAATCCTTATTCCTATTTCAGTCAAACTACTCCTGGATGGAGATTTTGGTACTTGGTTCAAAAGTTGAAGATTTAATCTGTATAATATAAACAGTTTTTTGCTGAAATTCATCGATCTTGGTTTTGGTAGGTCTTGGGGGCATCATGGTACTTGTTATCAATTGAGCGCCATGCTGCTTGCTGGAAATCTGCTTGCAGAAATGAACTAGGCCCGATAAGGTGTTTACTTCAATATTTGGATTGTGGTTCCTTCAACGATGATGATCGGAGGAAATGGACAAATACCACTTCCCTCTATAATACTTGTGATCCTAGTAATACTGCAACCTTCAATTACGGGATATTTGGAGATGCTGTAACAAAGAATGCTGTCTCCTCAAAGTTCTTTGAGAAGTACTTCTACTGTTTATGGTGGGGCTTACAACAGTTGAGGTACAATTGAACAAACAAACATGCTCTAGCATTTAGGAACAGTAATATTATATGTGTTATGTACCAATTTAACATCAGTTTCTGATAAATTGCTCGTGGAACTTATTTCTAAGACCTTGGCTCCTTAGACAGAGTGCTCAACAATCTATATCAAACTTGAAAATTTCTCTCATGTGTGACCTATTCGCACGTGCTTAGATGAAGCTATAAGACTAAGAAAACAACAGACCTAAACTAGGAGAAAGAAGACAAAGAAAATGCAGAGAAGAGACTAGAAGACGTGCTAAATAAAAAACCAACCCAATGTGTGATTGGTATCCCTGTATTACTATACATTTATAGTAAATTACAATGAATCAATCCAAGGAAAGATTGGCCAAATCTCTTAAGAGATTGGCTCCTATAGTTTTGCACAGGAAATATGCCTACCTAAAGTACAGCATATCACATGGTAAATAGAAGATTTGCACCTACCTAAAAACTACTTTCTAACAGTAGGAAGGTGTAACATAATGCACGTTCTAAGAAGAGTTCTAACTGCTCAACCTTGCAAAATCAAAGCGCCGCTCACCCCGTTAAATTACAGACCTATTGGATATCTGAAGCTGTTCCAGAGAAGAGTTTAATAGGACTATTGCTTTATTGCATAGTTGAGATAATTAACAAATAAGCAATGGTGAAATATGAAACTAACTAAGGCAGAAAACTGGTCAAACTGACGCATAAATGCAGAAAAAAGAGTCAAGATACATGTATATTGGAAGGCTCACCATCTGGATGACTATCTCTCATTTTTACCTCAGTTCTGTATTGCCTTTTTTCTTTTGAATGCCAGAATATTTTCCACTCTTTCATGAAGAGGAATCATGAAACATTGGTTACTAGAACCTACAGAAATATGTTTAATTTTTATAAGGCTGCAAAATTTTGTTGGGGTTATATGGTGTTGTAATGCTGCTTCAAATTCCGCTCAGCCTATTTACATACCCTATATCCTCAGCCTCAGGGGAGTAGTAGAGTATCTGAATTTATGATCATATGTCAAACAATGCTTTACTATACCCCAACGACCTTTGCACCCCTTCCTAGTGGGAGAAAGAAAACAGAAAAAGATTGTAATAATATCAACATCATGCTTTTTCACTTACCTTTTGAATGGTGGAGTGGTTTAACGGACAAAGCACTATTATTCCAAAGTGTTACACATGTTCTTAATGGTAAATTCATTAGTTCATTTGCTTAACACCAGCTTCATATGGCCTTCAAATTCTTCTCCTTCTCCTTGCTGTTTTTCTTTTGTGTTGCTTACAGAAGGCAACGAGAAGCACTAAGATTCTCTTTTATTTTTGAAAATTTTCTCTTGGACTGACATATTCAATAATATGGTGTTTCTTCTATCACAAATACCTATAATATACATTATTCTGGGAAGCTGATGTATTCAAAATTCTGTCCTTGCTGTCTACAATTGCAGTTCATACGGGCAGAACTTGTCAACAAGCACATTTATTGGTGAGACTGCATTTGCGATACTCATTGCCATCTTGGGACTTGTATTGTTTGCTCATTTAATTGGAAACATGCAGGTATTCAGGAAGTTCTTACGTTTTGATGCTTTAAAATTCTCAAGTACTGTTCTTTCAGTTGGTTTTGGTCCATATCTCAATTCCTATACTGCAAGTTCTACACGGCTTTAGGCAACACTATAATACTAGCTTCATTTGTCATTTACGTTTTTTGTTTGTGGGACTACTCAGTTTGCATCTAATGCTGATTAGTACTTGTGTGTGGCCACTAAAATCATGCCCGCCGGGCCTGTTGGATGATACTAGCGGTTCCTTCACCTTTTGCAGATGGATTCTCTTTGCCAACTGCTTCTTTTGTAAACTTGGGTTAAAGTATTATTCACAAGGTCCCATGTAAAGAGAATTTTACTTGTAAATTTCACTTTGGACAGTTGTGGACATCTTTGGTATATCCTTCCAAGAATATGCAAAGGTTTTTTGGGTTTCATATAAAATTTCTCTAGTACACCAACAACTGCATTCATGTTCTATGGAAGACTTCAAATGTGGTCCACCCCATTCATGTAACCAGTTAAGGTGTCAGCTCCAATCTTGAAGAAATATTCTACTAGTAAGCTACTAAGCTCCATCCCAAAAGTGAATGTCTATTTTTGAGAAAATCTTGTCCCAAAATGAGTGTCAATTTTCTAATGTAAGCTATGAAAGTCACCTTTGCCACTCATTGTGTTTCATTGCGCACTTGCAATTCATGATGGTACCACGAGGGGTGATTTTGTATATGTTCCACTTATATGTCCACTTCCTTAATTTCCAAAAACCTTGACACTTATTTGGAGACGGAGGGAGCATAAGATGAGCATCGGCAGAAATTGCAGTCTGGTTTGAGTAGTATCTCTAGGTATTATTGTCTGTAGATGGATATTAAAAAGGAAGATAAGTAAAAGGTTTTTAAGAAGAGGTTAGCAGTATCCAGTGAGATTTTCTTGGGATTGGAACCTGTAGTCCTTTGTAAAGGAACTTCAGAAGGCTGGACTTCTGTTAATTAATGGCAGAATTGTCAACTGGGAATGTTTTAGTACTGACACTACTCCTGTATGTTGTTTTTCTTTCTTGAACTAAAACCTGTTCAGTGAAATGTCATTTTTGTTTATCCATAAATGAAACCATTTATTTAGTATTTGAAAAGTTTGGCATCCCTTGTCTTATCTTTGTAATGTCAATCTGAAAGTAGGGCCTTCATGTTTCATTGTCGCATTTCGTCGCCTTTCAATCAGTTTCCTTCCCTCATCTTTTTTTCCATGCGCGCGTGTTGTTCCACTTATATTTGACTATATGATTGTGTTTTATGTTCCTTGTTTTCTTGTTCACATGCATTTTCTTGAACTTAATAATCCAAAGTGCAGACCTATCTTCAATCTATCACTGTGAGGCTTGAGGAGTGGAGGCTTAGGCAGCGAGATACTGAGGAGTGGATGAGGCATCGGCAACTTCCCAAAGACTTGCAAGAACGTGTCCGTAGGTTCGTACAGTACAAGTGGGTTGCAACTCGTGGAGTTGACGAAGAATCTATTTTGCAAGCCTTGCCTTCAGATCTTCGTCGAGATATCCAGCGACACCTGTGCCTTGACCTTGTTCGGCGAGTAAGATCTATATCTCGTATGTTATGTCATTGTAACCTTATATTTAAGTGGTAGGTGATCTTGTCAAACAGAAACTCAAAACAATCAGTAAATGTAAACAATGTCATGTATAATATGAATATCACCATGCGAGTTAAAATTTGAGGAAAAGAAAATAAATAGAAGAGGACTCACCAAAGGATCTAGTTAGCATTATCAAATTATTAAGTTGGCATTACTCTTGTTTTTGCAGGTTCCATTTTTCTCCCAGATGGATGATCAACTACTTGATGCAATATGTGAGCGCCTTGTGTCATCGTTATGTACCCAAGGAACCTATATAGTCCGTGAAGGGGATCCTGTCACGGAGATGCTATTTATCATAAGAGGAAGACTAGAAAGCTCCACTACGAATGGAGGAAGGACAGGCTTCTTTAATTCAATTACATTGAGGCCAGGTGACTTTTGTGGGGAGGAACTGCTTGCTTGGGCATTGCTTCCGAAATCTACACTCAATCTGCCTTCTTCAACAAGAACTGTTAGAGCCCTCAACGAAGTAGAAGCATTTGCTTTACGAGCCGAAGATCTCAAGTTTGTTGCCAACCAATTTAGACGTCTTCACAGTAAGAAGCTGCAGCATACGTTCCGTTTCTACTCTTACCACTGGAGGACCTGGGCTGCCTGTTTTATTCAGGCTGCTTGGCGCCGGTTCAAGAAGAGGAGAATGGCAAAAACTCTCAGCATGCAAGAGTCGTTTTCTTTTCCTCCTGAAGATGAAGACGATGATAAGACCCAACACGAACAAGATTTTGTCGACACTAATGTTTCAACACCGAGGGTAAGGAATTCTCAGGCTAAACAAAACCTGGGCGTTACAATCTTGGCTTCAAGGTTTGCTACCAACACGAGAAGAGGCGTACAGCAGAAGAGTAAGAACGTTGAATTGCGTAAATTGCAGAAGCCTGAAGAGCCGGACTTCTCAGTCGAGCCAGATGATGACTAGTCGTAACCCCGATAAACACTTTTTATTTGTACATATATGAGAGGTTGATGCATTGTAAGGAGACGCGTAAGAGCTTTCAGTTGGACTCGCTCAACGGTTATGGCAACTGTAACTATGCTTCATCAGGTTTAAATGATTCTTCGCAACCTGTAACTACTTGTAGCTAGGTAGCGTTTTCTGCAACTGTTATAGATACATGCATGTATCAACATAGATTACATTGTAGGCTACAATGGCTCATGGCTTATAGGATTATCAAATGTATGCTTTTATACCCCTTCCTTCTGAAATGATTGTTCAAAATTTTTATCCTAAAATGAATTTTGACACCCGTTTTGAGCACATCTCACGTATACTTTTCTGCTTTCTTGGAGAAATTAAACTATAACATAAATAACCACAACAGTATAGTGGAGATTCCAATTAAGCAATACAACTAGGGCCGTAAACGGGTCCAACCAGCTCGTAGATTCGACTCGACTCAACTCGTTTGTGTTCGATTCACCTTGCTAGCATTATTTTTTATGAATCGAGTCGAACACTATTTCAGATTCATCATATTTTGTGAGTTCGGCTTGACTCGACTCGCCGTTCGACTCGTTAAGGGCGGTCGATTCGTTCCAACGCAACTCGACTCTTCATTTACATGTCAAATTTTAAAGTGTAAACATATAAGTTTAAAACAACACATAATAACTTAAAATACTAAATTATAACATTGACCGAGAGTCTTAAAGATAAAACAAAATCTGAAAAATGCATAATACTAGTATAATAGGGAAGACATAAAGAGTAATAAGTCATTAAAAATATCCATTTTTCTGTTGGCCGACACCTCACAACGAGAAAAATGTAAGGGTTTAGACTTGAACCCAAAACCTTGTCAATTCTAGTGCTCTAATTTCGGATTAAGTGATCAACTTGCCTAAAAGTTTAAGCAATTAGAGATTATCACATTAATATATATATATATATATATATTATTGCATTATTTTAACATGAAGCATTGACTCATGAAGGTTCGCAAAGATGCGTTAATTTCTCATGATCCAGTTGTAAGTGGATCAGTTGTAAGTCGTGCCGAGCCCACCTGTTTAAAATCTAACTCGAATTCATAAAAATCTGTTTTACCACAAAATTTGATGTGACTGTCTCAAACCTGCAAAAATCCGATTGCCTCTTTTGCAGGCCTAAATACATTATAAAAAAAGCTAGATAACAAAAAGAAAACATGGCTATAAGTGTTATTACTTTACAAATAAAAAAAACAATTTAATTAAATTACTCTAAAATAGAACGTGAATCCTTATTTAAAATATTTTGTACTGTATAATTATAAATTAAAAAAATTTAAAAACCAAAAGTAGAATGGTAAAGCTTAGGTAATTAGGTTGGCTGTATAATTTTTCAATTTTAACTGTAATTTTTACTTGTTCCTTCCACCTTTTTTTTAATATATAAATTAAAAAACATTTATTCCATAAATAAAAGGAAATAAATCAAGATAAGAAATCGCAACCAAGTCGGGGCAAAATTTGATGAGCACCTAAGCTCTTGGTGTTAGGAGCGTCCAATGCATATAAATACTATACATAATGTGATATAAAATGCATAAAATAATTATAACCATAGTAATGATATAATACATTTTATATTTATATTATATACATAATTTATGGAGTAGTATTTATGTGCTTTGGTCGCTCAGCTGTCGGTATACCAATTACCAACTGAAACCAGGGTGGGTGACATGAAATATGGCAAATGCCCGGCCGTGATTGCGATGGTCTTCACGTTGCCTGCTCTCTCTCTCTCTCTCTCTCTCTCTCTCTCTCCAGCTGTTCAGTTCCCATTAATCGATATTTAAACTCCCCAAAATTTTAATATTACCGACACAAAGTCACCTCTTTCAGATTCAATCTCTCCACATCTGATTTTAATTATCAATAATTAATCCTCGTAATCCTACTCAAATAATAGTGTTCGTTTTTGTTGCTTCGCACTCATACTGGTTGGTACACTCGAACTGGGTGAAACTTTCCATTAACTATTTTATTTGTTTGTTATTTCCCAACCCAGAAGTTAGATTGATCCAAGGAGAAAACCCCTTCCACTATCTTCGTCTATTCGTAGACAATGGTGTTTTAGAATTTTGGGATTTAGTCATTTCTTTCTTATGCTGTGAAAAGACCCAGACCCAGACCCAGACCCAGACCCAGACCCAGACCCAGAGCAGGAGCAAGAGGCTTCATATCATATCACTCACTCATGGATATCCGTGTAGATAGAGATGTACCTCCTTATTTAAGGTTAGTATGATATCCTTTCATTGAAATTGAACTTGTTTTTGCTAGTTTAGGCCTTGATCCGCCTACATGTTTTTTTTTTAAAAAAATAAAATTTATTTAATGTAAAGAATGAGGAGAAAATTGTGGGATTGACTAGAAAGAAAAATGGAAAGTGAAGAATGAATGCTATTCTAAATTAATGGTGGTTGTTTTGGGGGTCAAGTCGTTCAACTACCATGCCATGCATCAAAAATTTGGATGTTTGGTGCATTCAATTACTACCTTTAAAGCATAATAGGGGATTTTGCTTCAAGGCATAAAAGGTATTGCCTGAGTGCATAATGGAGGTGAACAGAATTGAAGTTTGACTTTTTTTGCTAAATGTATTTTGGAAGAGGATTCCGTGGCAGACATTGAAAACATCAACCAACTTGTAAGTGCTGCTTATAATTAGACAAGGGTACAGAAGGATTAATCCACAGGTGGATGCCGGGACAACATAATCCTTCAACCTCGGAAACCTAGACAGCAATGTTGGACAAGCGGGTCCACCTTCATAAGCCACGGAGACAATCAACAGCTTGTCCCTAGATACAGATTTAGCAGTCCACCATCGTGTCTACTCTGGGCCTGCTTGTGGTGAAACGCAATGAACGCTGACTCGTCGGGCAAAGTTGCTGCATAACCATTGCTCCTCCTAGCGCTGATCCATCGACCCTTTTTCCTGTTTTCAGCCCTGGCTACAATACCAATGCGAGCCTCTTCTTCCTTTAAATGCCAAGTCGGGTGGGAAAGTCATTGTACGGATAGGACTTGTAGTTATAGTTATGGTTGGGATTTGGGAATTATTTATACTATAGTCTTTTCTCTCTTGAATTTGCGCATATCTGTCTTTGATTTGACCTAGATCTAGCTACCTCTAACGGTCTAACCGGACTAGTTTTCCATTATTTCTTTTGTCATTGGTTGTCTTGGTCACCGGTGCCATGAACCGTAGCTTGAAAGTTGATTTTCAAACACAATGACCTTCCATGTTTAGAAGGTAGATTTATGGTGTTGAAGTGGATGAGATAAATAATACATATTGGGCAAGAAGTTGTGATAACTGATTTGTTAATTCTGTCGTGGTTACTTATTTAGGTTGATGATCATCGTGTTTGCAGTTTAATAGACAATGGCGTGTCGTTAATTTACCCTCATGTCCGTTATGAGATTGGGGTTGGAAATCGAGTCCGGTTTTGGGAAGATCTCTGGATAGGGAATCTTCCTCTTAAGGTCTCTTTTTCTCGTTTCTTTCGACTTTTCAGTTTTCATAACGTGCCTATTGCTACTTTTCTTGTTAGGTAGGGGGGTGAGGTTACCTGGGATTTTCATTTTGTGAGGAATTTCAATGATAGAGAGTCCATGTCGGTTGCAAATTTATTGCTGCAACTGTCCTCTTTTCGTCCTTCGGATCTTCAATCCGACCGGCGAATGTGGGTTCCTGATCAGACCGGGTTTTTTTCTGTGAAATCCTTCACCAAAATTCTTCGTCCACATTTACAGATTGAGTGTCCTCTTTACCATTTCATTTGGAAGTCCATGGTCCCGTTTAAATACAAGGTCTTTGCTTGGTCAATGGTCCTTGGCCGTTTGAACACTAATGATTGGCGGCAAAGGAGACAACCGAAAATGTATATCTCTCCAGATGTGTGCGTCATGTGTATGAGAGCTAGTGAGTCTCACGAGCATCTGTTTATGCATTGCTCGATGGCTCGGAGTCTTTGGTGCAAGTTGTTTGGGTTACGGGGTGAGACATCCATTATGCCTCGCAGCGTGGAAGAGTTCATTATGAATTTATGATTAGCAATGTGGGCTTTGGTAGATCGAAAGATGCTTCTTTACTGAGGAATTGTGCCGTATTCGGTTTATTTTGGAATATCTGGATTGAGAGAAACTCTCGGATCTTCAAAAATCGTGAGTTATCGCTTTCAGTGTTGTGGGAAAAGATTACTGTGCAATCTTCTCTATGGGCTAGGAGTTTTGGCGCTTTTTTGGGTTTGTCTTTGGGTGATTTAGCTAGAGGTTGTAAAGCTGCTATAGAGTAATTTCATGTGTACCCGCGATTTTTGGATGTTTTTAGTGGATTTCTTATCCACCTTTCTCTGTACATTCTTACCCTATCAATGATATTCTTCTTTTATTCAAAAAAAAAAAATTATTGGACATTAAAGACTCACTTGGATGTCTCATCAAAGAAGATAAAGGCCAATGTTAGGATTAGTGGAAATTGTATTCTATTGTGTTTAGAGATGCCAATTTGGAGGGGTATGAGAGGGATGTCAATTTCTCATAACCCGATCCAAACCCGATGATGCCCCGCCCCGAAAAACCCGATGTTCTCATAATTTTTAAAGATCCGATTGAGTTAGGGGCGGGTTCTGGTTTATGTTCCACCCCGCCCCGCCCCGCCCCGACTAGTGTTATGTCTATTTTTTAAAAAAAATATGTACATAATATATATTGAAAAAGGGATATTTTTATACTTTGAGTGGTTAAATTGAGTTATAATTATATCAAAAATTAAAAAGAATTAATTTTGAATTTAAATTATAAAAAAATTAAAATTTTACTAATGTGGACGGGGCGGGGCGGATCGGGTCCGGGTAATTGCGGGGCAGGTCCGGGACGGGGTGTGAGAAAGTCGGGTCGGGTTCAATTTTGGAGATACCCGCCCCGTTGTCATCCCTATATGAGTGTTAGTGATGAATGTGCGCAAATGGAAGGTGGTCACATGGATAGCTTTTGAAGGTTAAGCCCATGGGCAGAACACCTCCCAATGATACTAGGGTCTAATTACTTTACTCTCATGGCTAATCTTCAAGTTCTTATGGGCTGGCTTTGCAAAGGTAAATTGTACTCCCTCCGTTTCGTTTTAATTGTTCTGAAAGCCACATTTTTACCTCACAACATGTCGCTATCATGGACAATGAAAACGAAATGGATGGAGTAGTAGATATTGATGGGCTGATCCCTCATGCATGTTTAGAATGTTCGAAGGAGGATAGGGTGGATGGGAATTAGTGAACCCGTTAAGTACTTAAGTGTTATGGCAAGGTAAGGTATGTTAGGTCAATGATGGTAAAGGAAAGTCAGTTAAGTTTTGGATTGTTTGGACGGGCTAAGACCTATCAGTGTATGTCTTCAATTATCATCTCGAAGCCCTCAACTTACTTTTGACTGGTTTTACATGTCTAACCTAACTTTTTTAACGTGTATGGGCCAATTGGTTGAAGGACTTCTTATCTATTAGATGAATAACTTCAGTAGGATAACTCTTTTTTGTAAGTTGATTTCTTGAGGCCTCATTTCCTTGCTAATTAGCCTTTAATGTTTAGGGCGTAAGGGTCAGGGAGGAAGGGAGGGATGTGCTATTAAACAAACACCATGTGTATCAGTATATGTTGGCTGATAAACTAATGTTCAGGCTAGGTGCAGTCTGAAGGTGTGGACTTATAACATTATTAAGAAACCTCATTGTATGTAAAACAATTCAACTCATACATAAAATAATGATGCTATGAATTGCTACACTTAAGTGTCGCAATAATGGTTATTGCTTCAAACACTTACAATTCTATGGTTTGTGGAGCACAACTTTGCTTTGCCTAGATGGGCCAGCTTAGTTTCTCACTCTTTACGTTCATAACCTGGAAATTTAAATTATATATCTTTGATTAAGGGGTTATCAACTTTGGTATCCCTGCATGCAGTTATCCGTCATTAAGTGTGTATGTGTTGGTAATTACTTTCTTCATTACTCCCGAAGTTTGTGAGCCTATTTAGTGACATGCTTATCTGCTATGTAGTTTAGTCGCTGCTTTATCATATGGAATTGCTTCAATGGCCATGGTTTTTATAAACAAGGCAGTGCTCATGCAGTATGCACATTCAATGACTCTTCTCACCCTACAGGTATTAGTTTGCACTAAATTCTCAATGCTGCTGATCTTTATTGACCTTGCTCCGTTGAAGCATATGATAAGAAGTTGGTCTTATGTGTTTTCTTTGATATGTTTCAGCAATTGGCGACGGCTTTACTTATACACTTGGGAAGAGTGATGGGGTCCACAAAATCAAGTGCCTTAAATATGGATACTGCCAAGAAACTTATGCCAGTTTCACTATTCTACAATGGAAATGTGGCTTTTGCTTTAGCTAGCTTGAAAGGAGTAAATATTCCCATGTATATTGCTATTAAAAGACTTACACCACTTGCTGTATTAATAGCTGGGTTTTTTTATGGAAAGGGGAGACCTTCAAAGCAGGTTAGTGATGCATTTGCAAGAGTTGAAATTAGACTGGTTATTAAGAATGTTTCATCGAAAAATCCTTTGACCTTCTGTAGCTATGGTTCAGCACTATGCTTCTATTTTCTTGGTCGTGATGTATCTTACATGAAGTGCATGCATCTTAACTACAAGCCAGACATTTCATTTGTTGTTGCAAAACTTGCTTCTCTGTGGTGGCATACTTTTAATTATTATCAGGTTGGGATTTTAAACTTGTTTTCAAGTTGTTTAATCATGATCCATGTTTTCTTTTCTTGCCGCCGTTCTACTGCTCCATCGAAATGGGTAGATTAGTAAAGTATGATCTTTGAACCTTTGACTAATGCAAAAGTGACATCACTTGAGAGAGTGAATTTAGGAAAACCATGTAACGATGAATAGACTGGACAAGTTTCGGTATAAGAGATATCTCAAAATTGGGTTATGGCATTACACTAATGGATGATGACCACCAGTTTGATCAAGTGATGAGGATAAAAGCCAAGACTGATAGGTATTTGAGCAGAAGATAGGAGGGGGTGGCGGTGGGTGTTTTGGTGCTTTTTTACCTAACCCCTGAATCGTAGGAGTTTAATGTGAATTTCCTGAGTTCTGTTTTTAGATGCAAGTATTCTTGTACATGTAGCTAAGTGTATAATTTTTTGTGGATTAGTTTTTCTGAAAACCAGCATCTTGTGAGCTCATACTGTCCGTGGAAGAATATTCCCTAAGCTGCACTTTGCCCGTCTTATTTCAGGTAACTCTTTCAGTATCACTGACTGCAGCAGGGGTCATTATAGCAGCACTTGGAGATTTTTCTTTTGATTTTTTTGGATATAGCATGGCTCTCACTTCTGTTTTCTTCCAGGTGAGGTTATAGGCCATTAATGTGCTGGTAATATGCAGTATCTTTGGTACTTAAGCTTGTACTGGGTCTTTGCTTACAAATGACCGATTGCGTGTGCAGACCATGTACCTTGTGTTGGTGGAGAGATCTGGTGCTGAGGATGGACTATCATCGGTGGAAATCATGTTCTATAACAGCTTTTTATCTCTACCTTTCCTGCTATTTCTCATTATAGTCACCGGAGAATTTCCGGGTTCATTATCATTATTGTTTGCAAAGGTTAGATGAACATTTTGCTGGTTGCAGACTTCTTTCATTTCACTGACTCATACTTCCACTTTTAGGATGAAATCAAAGATTATCCTTCTTTTTATTCCTTTTCAGCTTGCAACAGGAATGTGATTTTTTAGTCGTCTGACATGATACAAGATTTGGATACATCTCCTTTTAAAATAAAAAATAAAAATTTGGTAGTATATCTTCCAAGGGTCTAAACACAACTCAATTCAGCTCAACAGCCTCTGTCCCAATTTCTTGGGGTGATGAATTTTCATTACTCAACTTGGCCCGCTTCCGTATCACATAAGCCATCATAGCACGTACCCGCCCTTACTATCTTAGCCTTCTCACTTCAAAAACGCTCACGTTTTAAAGTTGTTCTTTCATTATTGCTAACATCCGTACTTTGAAGTAAATCAGATCTAATAGTTGTTTAATTATACCTTCCTTTTTGACTTAAGGGGTATACACCTATCGTATAACACTCGTGATACACGTTTCACTTTAATCGACAGTTAGGGTTTCATAGGTCTCACACCCATTTACGATGTTTATTTGTATCCAGGTTAACTGTTTGCTTTCTTCAAATTTCCTGTGAGAGTTTCAATGAGGCATGAATGAATTATTAGGCACTTTAGCTTTTCCCTAGGAGCAGGATTGCTTGTATCTTGAAAGGAACAATTTAAGTGTGAGAGGAATAGGTGGGGCGCAGACATTGGCCCCTTCCTCACATATACAAGTCATTGAATTCGTTTATCATTGCTCTCTTTGATTCTGGCATTTCCACTATATTGTGGGAAAATGTTCATAATTGTTTAGTTTGAGAGGATAACTGGATTGGGGTATCACCTCTTCACCCTTGTTTCCCGTGTCATCAGGCTCTGTTGCTCATGATCCCATTGTTTCTAGTTTTCTTGTTTGGGAGGGTAGAACAACTTTTTTCAGGAATTTGATAATGGCGATGATGCGGGGATTATGGCCTTGCTTGATCAGCTCTTTTCATTCCATTTCTTCCAATTAGGCCCGATCATAGCTCTTGGATTTCGGATTCTTGTGGTCTATTACTGGTTCTCGTCTTCTTCATTCTTTTCCAAAAGCCACTTTCAATTGGCAATCAGGCCCCCAGATCAGCTTACGAGTGTCAAATACAATGAAATGATTTTATTGGATGCCTGCTGCTCGTTTCTTTGTAGCTCTGCTGAGAACTCCATAGAATTCAATCTGAATACGTTATTTGTAACAATCTCTTTTACAAATTTTCAAAGTGATGGGCCTGATTTACAAGGCGTTGGGCCTCATTTGTTCAAATTCACCCATAGTGTATATTGGGTTATCTTCACTCATAAAATGGAAAAGGGACAACATAAGTAAGCTGCTCCATCGATTTTTGAGATGGAAGCTTAAGATTAGGTGCTTTGCTATGTGGATTTATGGTCTTTTCTCTTGAATTATGTACATTTGTTACCCTTAATTTCACTATGATGTTCTGCTATTAACTGATTTTGGTTCTTGTGATGAGCTTGTTTCCTTTTTCCCATGAACAGAGTAATTTCTCCTTTTTGGTGATTCTTCTTCTTTCATTGGTGATGGGCATAGTTCTGAACTACACCATGTTCTTGTGTACAATAGTCAACTCTGCTTTAACCACAACTATTGTTGGTGTCCTAAAGGGTGTCGGATCCACGGTAAGTAACAGAACCTCTCAGTTTCATTTGTTCATTTACACTATCGTCTGTTGTACACGAAAAGACTGTTGCTTGTGATGATTCGGATGTCGTTTCTCCCAATGGTTTGGATTCATGCTCTCTGTCTTGCCGTTGTTCAGACCCTTGGTTTTATATTGCTGGGAGGAGTCCAAGTACATGCTCTAAACGTCACTGGATTGGTAATCAACACGGCTGGTGGTTTGTGGTATTCGTATGCCAAATATCAGCAAAAGAAGAGCAAGCAGCCAAACTTGATCTCAGATGTGGAAGCACATCGCAAATAAATTGATATCAAGGTTAAAAATTTCTTTTTATTCTCAACAGTTAATCTTTATGAGATAGATGCTTTGCCTTAACTAGGCGAGCAGACCCGTTTGAAGAGGATGGGAAGCTTTAGTTACCACTACTCAGATGGAATATGCAGCCTATAGGGATTGAAGAAAAGAGAAAGGGACGAAAAAAGAACACGATGATAGTGAAATATCTGTTAAATGTTCTTCTCCTTCGAGTTGATGTTGCTGTGATAAAAATCATGAAAACGCAGAAAGACGGCATTCTAATTTGATATATAAGCTCAAAAATGCATCATCTAATGCTCCCTTTTATGTTGTCTTCTGTATCATGCTTTTCCATCTTTGGTATCAAAATAGTGGTATATATATAATCAAGCAACAGTATCTCTAAACATAAGCTACAATAGTCACTAGGCCTAAAACAAGCAAGACAAATAATAATGGAGTCCGGACAAACGGGAGTTCGAATCTTCTGTCTCTTTTGGTGTTTCACTTCCTATTTCATTTTTATAAACTTTATTTTAACCGTTTAAAGGATGATTCTATAATTTTAATTTTTAAAATTTAGCATGTGTCATTTTTGAAAGACTATGGGACAGGAGATAGACATCAAATGAGCCAAAAAAAAATTTAATTTTTCACTTCTTGTGTCATTTTTCTAAAATTTTATCACAACTGTTTAAAAAATAATCTTGAAATTTAAAATTCTAAAATTCAAATTACGTTTTCGTTCCACGATATAACATAAGACATCATTTTGAGAGGATTACAGCCCGCTCACTGCCCACCCTCAAACCCCAAGTCTTACTCATGCGAATGTTATGTATACTTTTTATCCTTCAAGAGTGGCTGTTTTTTTTTTCTTTTTCTTTTTTTAATCTTTAAATTTTATTTCAATTTCTTTTTAATAAAATAAACTTTGTATATAATAACTATTAGTAATGCACATGTTGTGTTTGTTAGTTTTAGTATGGTATTTGATATTTCTCTAATTTTGGATAGAATGATGTATACTTTTTATCCCAACCTTTTTTTTGACAATATATATATATATATATATTTATATAATTCCCTTACAATAAAATTGCAATGGGTACTTCCTCAAAAAGAAAAAAAAAATGCAAGAAGTGATATCATCAACTTTTAATAGGTGGATATTAACTACTAGCGTGTCCGTGTTCGAAAACACGACATTCGATAGAAAAAAACAAATATTTTAATTAATACAAAAATTAATTATTATAATTACATCCCAAAAACTTTTATAAATACAAAAGTTAGTTATATTTAAAAGTTTAGAATTGAAAATTGTGGATAGTTAAAATTTTAAAAATAAAAAGCACGATATTTAAAAGTAAATAGTTGAGATTGAAATTTTTAAAAAATTGAGATTAAAAGTTAATTTTACTGTTCATAGTGTCACATCAATAAATAATAAAGTATGAATTATTTTACATTATAGATATTTCACTTGATTTCGATGATTGCTTTTCCATTTTACTATCGAAAATTCACTGTACAAAAGAATTATGGTCAGATCAGGAATGCGATATATGATGATATATGATGATATTGCACTGTTCACTATTTGAATATGAGATGATATGA
>JAOTQG010151853.1:0-19688 GCA_025631175.1 Iris virginica
AGAGAGAGAGAGAGAGAGAGAATAACCTTGAGTTTTCGATGATTGAGTCGTCATGGAAACTGAGTGGGAGGGAGGGAGGGAGGGCGATTGAGGATTTTGATTCGAACTGTGAAAATGGGGTGAAGAATTGGAGTACTACTATTGTGGGTGGGCACGCAACTCAAGACGACTGCCCCCAACCTGCTACGTTTACATCTGCCGCGGGTCTTTGTTTTTCCCGCAAACTACTTTGCGTAGTTGCCTTTTACTACTATGAGTATTTTAAGGTAAATCTCTGTTTTCTAAATTTTTAAACCTTCCTAGTAATGAGTCCGAATCTTATATTTTATTTAATATTTTACTTTTTGTTTCATTTAATTAAAGTTTCATCTCAATAATTAAAAAATTGATCCTAAAAATTTAAAATTTAAAATTTAATATATATATATATATCAATATTTAAATATTATAAAATAAGAAATAAAATATTAAATAGGACAAAAAATCTAAATTTTGTAGTAATAACCAACACTTTATACTTTTGATTCAGCAAAATCTTGTATTGTATTAATTATCAAAATATTAAAATTATAAGTACTTTTTATTCTGAGGTAGTATGAAAATATTGAAAAGGGATAAAATTTTAGACCTCTTATATTTTAAAATTTTAGTTTTACAACTGAATCACTTTTTATAAATTTTATTTCGTAGATATTTAAAGTTGATAAAAAAAACTATAACTTTGATATATAGAATTTTTAAGCTTAATCTTGTTTTGTAATACATTTGATATTTAATTATGTTGTCTTTTCATTTTCTGTTACTAAGTGTCCGAAAACTAGGTTAATTTTAAGTTATTTCTAAATTAATTACATTAAAGTATATCATGATCATTAAATTTCTTTATATGTATTAAAATTTTAATATAAATATATATTAGATGAATATATATAGTCTAATACTAAATACATAATAATTAGATAAAATTAAATATGTAATAAATATTAGAAGAGTATTATAATATATATATATGTACAAGAATCTAATATACTAGACTAATTCTATTTTCTAATACACTAATCGAATAGAGTAAGCTAAAAACATCAACTAACGACAACCAAAGTTCAAGAATTTTTTCGATTTAGGAAGCTTTGATTCATTTTGTAAACGACTCATTTCTCTTTATTTGGAAAAAATAAATTTTATTTTGAAACGGTGAAAATCTAATTTAAAATTAATAATAGATAATTGACTTAGTGAAAATTTATCGATTCTTTTCCCATGCTTTTCTAAATTGATTATTGATGCATTTTTATTGTAATCATTGATCTCTTATTTTGTGTTAAATTATTGTTGATTGAATTGAAGTGTCTTGTATGAAGAAAAGAATAAGATCAAGGAACAGAACTATCATTAATATTTTCCTCAATTTTTGTATGAGAATTAAAATTACTTTTTTTTTTCTTAAGTAATATCATTCTAAAATTATACAACTCTATCGACCCACATTAAATTTTAGTATAGGCAAATTTAATAGTAACGAATTTTAATTTTCGACAATCGTATAAATTAGGAAGCGTTCAAAGGTTTTAGGATAACACATCATATTAGGTGGATTACATGATAATTAGCGTACCTTGAACTTGATAAAAGCAAATAGTCATCCACGATCTATTGGATCTAAATAAAAAAATACACAATTGACTGAAAAAGACCGAAAGATAACGATATTAATTTTTTATTTACAAAAAAAAAAAACTTTGGGAGAAAGGTTACGATGGTATAACACAAAAAATAATGCGACGGTGGTAATTTAAAACCAACGTAATGAGTGCAAAACAAAATCCAAAATCTCGTTAGTCTCCTAACAAAATTTTCTGTCCAAAATAATGACTCATTTCCAAGCATATAATTTTTATAAATGACACACATTTCAAATTTAAAGTTTTAAATTTTAAAATTTGAGATAAAAATTTAAAATGTTGGGATAAAAAACAAAATAGTACCATTTGCTATAACTTACATGACGTCACCTCATTCATTCATAAAAAAAATAAAAAAAAAACCGGGTCGGACCGCATCACCATCAGAGCAGGAGCAGCTGCAACATGTCAAAACAAGAAATATCAATGGAATCCAAAATTTTACGTGCAATCCGAGAAAATGAACCCTAACAATTTGATTTGAACAGTTCAATCTTTTAAATTAGACTAGTACGGACTCCATAGCTATAAATGTAATCCCCCGAAAAAAGGAAAAACAGTGAAGAAAATCTCCTGGCAAATTCGCCATGTTTGCAAAGCGCCTGTTACAGAAGGCAACACAAAGCCATCATCGACAGGTATTTGACTTTTGGACTTCACCAATTTCATCCAAACCCTATTTGGAGCTCAGTAATTTGTTTTTCTGATGATTGATTACGCTTATTTTGTTGTATGAATTGAATTTACTAGGCATATGATGGAGCTGCATAAATAGTGCTTGAAATTGTTAAAACTCAAAAGTGATTTTAATTGTTGAAATACACACAAAAACTTGGTCTTTAAGGAGGATTGTGAATTTTAAAAATGTGGAATTGAGTTTTGGACTTGTAATTGGATTTTTATTAGTTTAGAAAATCCAGTATTTTGCATTCTGTTATAATCAAACCATGCACTGTGAAAAGCCAATATGTAAGGCATATTATTTGAGCAGATTTGAATATAGTATAAGGAGCAATGCATTTGCGTAAAAAGCAGTAGAGCTTTAAAATGCAGTTGCTCGATGTTCTCATATGTTATTAGTGCTTTGATAAATTGAAACTTAAATCATCAGGCAAACATGGGGACTACTGTGTGATTCTTATGCATTGGTGTCTGGCTAGCAAGTTGTTAAATCGGTATCACCATTCATTTGAATGTTTAAGTGTTCTTTCTCCTGGTTACGCGACGTGGTTCGTAGGAACATCCCTGCATGTCGCTTTATCATGATTCACACCCGTTAGCAGATTTGGTCCCTAGCTCAAGCAATGGACATGTTTCTTATTAGCTTGTCCAATTAACATAAATGATATTGAGTAAATGATACCCCAAAGAGTCATTTTTCTTAGTTTCGTTTGTAACAGGCTGTGTTGTTGGATGCCTGTTGGTAGATCTATGCGTCATGTAGTTGTGCTATTACTTGATATCTATATGTGTGAAGTTGATATCTCACTAAGTTTCATTTTCGATAATGTCCTTTGTCTCGCTTTGTTTTGTTAGCATGATGTGAAAGGTTGTTTGACACCGGAGGACGTGGATTTTCATGTATCAGTTCACTATGGTATCCCTTATACTTCTTCTGCACTTGCTTTTGATCCCATTCAGCGTTTATTGGCCATCGGGACTTTGTAAGTCAAATGCTGTTTATTTTTTAATGGCATATCATAAGCTCTCATTTTTAATTTCCTTGATGTCCTTTGCTGCTTGAATCTGTTTTAGGGATGGTAGAATAAAATTGATTGGTGGTGATAACATTGAAGGACTCCTGATTTCACCAAAGCAATTACCTTTTAAATACTTAGAGGTTTGTAACTTTCACACTTGGAACTATCTTACATGTTTCAGAATAGTAGCAGAAGCATTCTCACACTTCAAAAAAGATTCTACCAAGGTGTCAAGATGGGCATTACCCATGTCCATAAAAAGCATATGCCAGAAAAGATTATCTTCCTGCAAGTTACATATGCCGCATCTAAGGACCTACAAAGCTCCATCCGAGTACAAAAAGTTAAAAGGCCAAAGTTTCAAGATACCTCTGACTACGCAAAGATGAAAACTTTTCAGGAAAAACGAAAT
This sequence comes from Iris virginica, assembly GCA_025631175.1. Taxonomy (NCBI): domain Eukaryota; kingdom Viridiplantae; phylum Streptophyta; class Magnoliopsida; order Asparagales; family Iridaceae; genus Iris; species Iris virginica. Next base: position 3,795 of record JAOTQG010151853.1, read on the forward strand.
ATACTCCCTCCTTCAAATGCGTCTCCACTTTGAGTTTTCCTTGGCAAGCAAGAAAGTTGACACTTGCACAAAATTAGTGGCACATTTACATAACCACCCTTAGCATGTACCACTGATGGACATCATTTGGGACAAATCTTGTCTCAAAAATGGATTATCCCAGGACCATTGCTTGTTCATGTTACTCATTTTGGGCTGGAGGGAGTAATTTTTTCCCACGACCGTTGCTTTTTCGTGCTACTCAGTTCTTTCTCATGTATTATATGTGCCAAGATTCCCTTAGATGTATTTGACAGGTCATCTTACTTCTGCGCTTACAGAAATCCCCACTCAAAGACTAATAAGACTGGTTCTGGCATAGTTTACTCAATACCAAACTATGAGAGAAGCAATTAGACGAGAGAATGCTTTAAAGCACATATGGGACGCTGAACATATCTGCAAATCATATTCACGCCACCCCGCACCAACTTGTATATCGCTTGCATGATCTTTCCAAAAGTTTGCATATAATTCCGAGTATTAGATCATTCAGTCTCTTCATTAAAATGGTACCTGACTTGTTTGTGCATAAGCAGTCGTATACCTTCAGAAACAAGGCTTACAGTCAGATTCTTTGCCATTATAGGGGTTAGTGTTAGACCTCGTGGACCAAATACTATGGAAAGTACTAAATCTCCTGCTTGTTGTGGGCCTGTACTTGTAGGTATGAGTCGCAAAAATTAGTTTATGTATGAGTTCTACTTCGAAAAGAATATTTCGTTCGTCTGTCTAGTAATCCAGGATATATGTACGTAATGCATAAGCAGTCCTTTATGATATACGTAGTTAAAATAAAATGAGACCGAGTTTGCAGAACTTGGAGAAACACTTTACAACACTTTGGAGTAGAACCACAATAGCAAATACCTCTGCTTTAACTGCTCAACATAAATGTAAAACATAACTTAATGCACATTCAGGAATTTAGTCATTGATGAATAGACATTGGAGAATATACACATTAGGCGTAAGTAAGAATGCGAGACAGCTTTGTTTTGTCCTGATAATCTTTTACTATTTCTCAGGATGTCATAAGAGCTTATGTGATTGTGAATGGATATATTGTTGTTTTGGATGGTCATTTATGTTTTAAACTTGCATTGATTCTTTAGCTACGCTAATGCATCTGTGGATCACCGTTTATCACTTCAACTGTTGGAAGTTCATTTACATATTTTATTAATGTCTTTTTTGTTGTTCGTCTCTTTAAGTATCTCATGGAATGCGCTTCTAGTAAGATCCTGAATAGCCAATTCTGTGGGTAGAAAGCACCATACTCTAGAAAAATTTTCTACATATAGGCCTGGATAGTGGAGGACTGGATTCTCCCAACATTTTTTTACTTTGAGGAGGTCAAAATAAGGAATTTCATTTATTAATTTAACTTGTGAACTTCAGTATTTGCCATAAGTGTGACCATTTTCAGTAACCTTTCTTCCCAATCATTTTATTGTTTTGAATCTTCATACATTGTCCTATCTAGCTACACTGATAGACCCAATGCTGGTAGGACATAGCAGACATACTCCTGAATACATCATATAGACTCCTTCGCTTCATTCTTTCTAGTGAAATTTGCTTTGGAGTTCTACATACTCCATGTTGATTTTGACGATTAACTGTAGCCTGTTGGTTTACTTATTTTTCTGGCAGTTCTTTTCCAATCAAGGTTATTTGGTCAGCGTAACGAATGACAACAGTATACAGGTATCGATTATATATGGGCTTAAACTCTTTTTGTATACAATAATGTAACAGTTAGTTCTTCGGGCGGCAGTATTTATCAATTGCAGGAAATGTCTTTTGATTTCAGCTGCGTTCTTAGCGAATTATTTTCGTGTCCGGTGAACAGTATATTATTGCTTTTCATAATTTCTTAAGTTGTTTTGATTTTTATTTGTTTTACATTGTTGCATACTATAACACTGAGTGCACCCGCTGATGTTTTCACCTAGTATACCTCTTTTAATATCTTGCTTCTGCCATACAGAATCTTCAGAAGCGTGATCAATACAAAACATTTGTTTATTGAATTTTTTTTTCCTCCTTTCCAGGTCTGGAATCTGGAGATCAGATCTATAGCTGGTAGTTTACAATGGGAATCCAATATAACTGCTTTCTCTCTTTTACAAATGTCGCCCTTCATGTATGAAATTGTGACTAAAATAATAACAATTAGATCTGAATGACTTGATGCATGTCTGACATATTTTATCTATTGATGCATAAGGTATGTAGGTGATGAGTACGGTATGCTATCTGTTTTGAAGCATGAGGCTGAGAACGGGGAGCTTGTGCTCTTGCCATATCATGTTTCCGCGAATTCGTTTAGTGGTAATTACTTCATTTACTAAATGATTGAATCATTGTATTCTTGAATGATATCTTGAAACCAGATAAGCTGTATGAGATCATTGAAAAGGTACTCCTTAGATTTGTTCCTTCCTTGCAGAGAAAAGTGCTTGTGTCCCACACCGGTATTAATTAATCTGAGAAGTGAAACTTCGTCCCTTGTTTCTGTTGCCAAAGATATTAAGTTGTTGCTCTTGATAACAAAAATTGCTCATGTTATCTGGTATGTGTCCTCTCTTTAAAGAGTAGGCACATGTATGCATAATTGCATATATATTCACATTGACATCATATAAGCATGCATGTTTCCTTATGAGTAGATACCTTAGGTGCACCTTTCAATAGTCCAGAGCTCAAGTTCATACCTTCATCAATCTCTAAAGGTGAACCTAAGTGTTACAGAATGGAACATCAACCCAAGTTTTATTGATCCAAAGCTGCATTTCTTGTCATCTGCGTGTTAGTGAAGTAGTACTCAGAAGTGTCAAAGGAGCAGCTAGAGTATGCTCTTTAATTGTACACTTCTCTCAACTTTATGCGGGTTTATGTTTACATAGTTTGAGCACCTAGGACCACAAGCTCTTGGTGCTCTCTCTTCTTTTCTTTAGGTTCTCTCTCTATTTGCACGCTCAATCAGTCAGTTGTGCCCCTTGGATTTGGGAAAAGGACCATTTTCAGTTTTTTTTAAGACTTTGAATGCCATCAAAGGTGAAAAATACAGAGCCTATATTTTGAACTTGGTCTTTTATGTGAACCACTTCGAAGGGCATCGTAGGTAAAAAAAAAAAGGTAAATGAAAAACAGCCGTTCAGAGAAGTGAGTCATTTCTGCTTGGTTCTATTGATGAGCCTTAAGACTTGAATGCAAAAATTACTTCACTAGACACAGGGAGCGAACCTATGCACATTTCTTTATGGTTTAAAGCAATGCAAAGGTTCCACAAAATTTTTGATGGCTTAGAGAATTGCTTTAGCAGTGTTTTAATTCATGATTCATTCTAGTTACATAACATTCGTTAGCAATACAAAGCACTTACCGTTGTTTCTCCTTTATTGTCGACCTAGAAGAGTATGCACGTGGATAGTGCGTGAGGAAGTGCTATTACAAACACGTAAAAGGACGTTAAGTAAATGGCAAAACGTTCTGTTGACATCTATATTCTGTAGTCTTGCTTCTTGTGCAAATTATGCATCGCATTATGAATCGTCTTAACAGTTAGCACTAGCCCAAAGGTGATAGGCTAGATCTACGCAAAAGGAAATTGCAGTTAGCAGGAGTCCAATTGGTGGTATCTATCACTGATAGCTGCAGTCTAGATCTACAATCGAGATGAACTTGGGGTCACTTCCGAGCAAATATATTAGACTTTTATTTTGAATGGGATAGGGTCACATCTCTATTATCTCAAAAATGATACAACTTTGTAATGACATTTTTCCTATTCTGCCATTGTGAATCTGGATCTCAGCTAGCAGGTTTTAATGATTATAATTCTTGGTACTCCACAGAAGCTGCTGGGTCATCGTTTTCTAATCATCAAGCGATTGTGGGCATTCTTCCCCAACCTAGTTTCCATGGGAATAGGCAAGATATACGTATTTCTTAAACTCTTTCTTTTGACTTGCCTATTTGCTTTTGATCGAAGACCTTTCCCTTACTTAATTGAACTGATTGGTCTATCTAAAGCCCCAATCATTTCCTAGTTGTTCTTCATCCTTTCCATGTTATTTAGAACTCCTTCATTCCAAGATGTAGTCCCATTTGACAAATCAAACTTTTTGATATTGTACCTTTGCTTATCTATATGTCCTTTAAATTGCAATGAAGTATTATTATTTTCAATAATGGGAACAAACCAAAATATAAGTGGGACTATTATTCGTGGGATGGAGGGAGTATGTAACTAGAAGATAAGTGATAAGAACTGACCTTCTTTTCACCACACATTACATATATTGATTGTTGGATAGGGTTATTTGACCAGAGTATTTCTCACTTCTCTTGCTAACTTGTTTTCCAAGAAAAGAAGATGGAAATATTTGTTTATTATCTTAAGAGGATGAGTAAATTAGTATAGCCATTTGTTGGAAAGATATTCCTAAGAACCAACGATTGATTTTACCCTCTACAGAAAGCACCACAATTGTTTAAAGAGGAGGTAAATCATGCACGGGGTTTAAGTGCTTATATAGAGTGCCATTATATTTGTCCCCCCATATTTTTGGTAATTAATTCATCTTTTTGCGCATGAAATCAGTTCATTATGTGCCAGTTCTCATCCAATCCTAATGCACAACTACTCTACTGTTGAACAAAGTCGGCGGAGACACCGAAATGTAGATTCACCAGGGAAATCCCACTTAAGAACAAGGACCAGGAAAGGTCAGATGGGGAGAATCGAGATATTCCTATTATTATGGGAGTTAAATTTGGTATTCAATCAATATCTTATGATTATTCGAAAGGGAATACATGGGACTTGCTCATAAATAATCAGTAGAACAATTCCATAAGCTGTTTTTCAAAAGGCTAACAAGAAAGGGACTTGTAGCAATGATTCATCAGATGCCAATCACTTCATCCACGAGTTTAGGGTTGTAGAGAGTTGTTTGATAAGGTTTGATTGGTAAATCACTCGGAGGACCTTGAATATCGTGGGAGGTAAGAAAATATCAACCACTGCAAATGGTATTACCAGGGTAAAAATTTATCAACTACTGCAAATGGTAATTGGCAGAGATGAGGTGCAGATGACTGTAAATGTGCTGAAAGCAGATAGCCCAGGTTAGCTTGCAGGGAACGAACATCATATGAAATAGTTTTTTCATGTTTGTGATAGTATCTATCGCCGTCTGAATGATCGCTTCATTGATTTTAAAAGAATTATTTTAGATTTTGGAAAAAGAGGAAGCTGCCCTCGGTCCAGAGTCCCTCGGAGGGCAAGAAGAGTCAAGGAATTCTTTTAGCAGGAGTGCCTCTCGATGCTTGGATCTGCGTCTCTATTGGTAGGATTTGGTAATCAATAGGTAAACTTCAGTCTCGAATGACTTTCACTTCCTTGAACACTCCTGTCATGATGAATCCTGCGATGTATTGGTGATGCTTCCTGGTCAAAATATACCATGAGTAAGAAATGAGAACAGTAAATAGTCGTGAATTATAGCTGGACATTGAAATGGAAATAAAAGAGGGGGAGCAGATGTTTATTGCTGATGGTGAAATGTCTTGCTTTAATGTTGTGTTGTTTATATATATTGACTTGCTTAGGTTCCTTTTGCAATACGAAAAAGGATCTGGCCAAACCTGTTCAGTTATCCTGAAACCATTTTTTTTCCTGCAGAGCGCTGATTGCATATGAGAATGGACTAATTATTCTTTGGGATGTTGTTGAAGCTGAAGTTCTTGTTGTTAGAGGTGATAAGGTTCTTGAATTGAAAGATGGAGTTGCTGATTCTTCAGGTGAAGGTACTTCTCTTGCAGATGTTACATCTGGACAGCATTTGGAGGAGAAAGAGATAAGCGCTCTTTGTTGGGCATCATCTAATGGGTCAATTCTTGCTGTTGGATACATTGATGGAGATGTTTTGTTTTGGAAAACATCAACTAATGCTAAAGGCCAACAAGCTGGAACATCATCTAATAATGTAATGAAGCTACAATTGTCATCTGCTAAAAGAAAACTCCCTGTTATTGTCTTGCACTGGTCAGCGAAAAGTAAATCCCAAAACGATGCTGATGGCCAGCTTTTTATCTATGGCGGTGATGAGATAGGATCTGATGAAGTTTTAACGGTGTGTTTATCAATTTTTTTTTAACATTCTAGTTTTTCTTGTAATTAGCTACTAGTTCTAATTCTGTAACTTCCGCTGATATGACATCATATGGTATAATATGCTTCCATGGACTTTTAGTTTAGTTGCAGAATTTGGAATGAGGCCTCTGGCTTCCACGTCTCTCTGGGACACGTCACACGGTGAGCACATGCTTGGTAGTACACCCTCACGAAATGCCTCAACACTTGGGCAAAATCAGGCTACCACAAAGTCTAATGAGGAGCCCCATGGCGTTCCTTTTTTTTGCAAGGGAACATGGGGGTAACCCACCATCCTCCCTTAGAAGTATCCCCAGGAAGGGCATCTTGAGAGACTCATCGAAGAGACCCCCCCCCCTCCTCCAACTCTCGCGAGATCTCCACACCCGGGATCAAGCTGGAGTTTGGAAATAATGGCTGAGCCCAAGAGCCCGCCCATCTTATTGATCTTAACCTTGGCTACATGAGAGAATCGTAGATTCGTAGGAGATCCTTGAGAGGTACCTGTCACAAGCTAAATCGCCTATCAATCACACGTGATCGCGGCAATACATTTACTATAAATAGTGATTAGTCAAGCTGTATATTCAGAAAAGTTATTTATTACCAAGCATTTAGTCTTAAGGCCTTGCAGTGAGAAACATTGATTTGGACAAGTCCCAAAGAAAGGCCTCCCAAGTAGCTACTCTCTTCCCCATTCGACTATCTTCACCCTTGTCTCCATTATCCATTGATTGGTGATTAATAGAGCATAACACAGTTTCACCCATTGACAAGAAACCCCTGCAACCAGGTACTGCACCTGCTATGATCCTCCAAAATTTTGGCATAATTCAAAAGCATTTCCTTGGAAAGATCAAGTGGGTTATTTATGCTGTTATCATGAAAATATTAGTGATGTGAAGTTTCCTATTGGGACTGTATAATTCACTTTATTAAAAGGCCAAGGATTACTATTATTATTATTATTATTATTATTATTATTATTATTATTATTATTATTATTTGGTAAAAGCTGATTAAAGTGCTTGGTGATTTGTCATTCCATATGACTATTACAGGTTCTGAGTCTCGAATGGGGCCCTGGTATGGAGATTCTAAGATGTGTTGGTCGGGCAGATCTCATGCTTACTGGTTCCTTTGCAGACATGATTCTGTTACCTCCCGCTGCGGCGATTGTGAACAATCGCAATGCAGGTTTATTTGTCTTAACAAACCCTGGACACTTGCAATTTTTCAGCCATGAGAGTTTGTCTGCCTTGGCATCTCAGCGCGACAAGAAAGTCACTCTTTCTTCCGTGGAGTTTCCCGTAGTAATACCAACAGTTAATCCAACCATCACTGCAGCTAAGCTCATTTGGTTACCCCAAGGTGAAAACTCTTCACGGTTCTTTTTGGAGGTAATTGGTATTTTTACGCATGTGCATTTCATGTTTGCATCAATTGATGCTATTTTGATGTTCATTCATATCGATACATATTGACTGAATTTGTGTTTACCTAGACAGCCACTCATATTAAGCGTGGTTCAATGCCAAGCTTGAATGGAGGAAAGTGGCCTCTAACTGGAGGTGTAGCGAGTCAAGTGTTTTCTTCTGGAAACAACACGATCTACAGAATTTATGCCGTAGGTTACTCAGATGGATCTATCCGTATATGGGATGCCACTTCACCGGTCTTATCACTTCTTGGTGTTATACATGGCTTGGTAAAGAGACACAGCTGAAATTCTAGATTTATTTTTTCTTTTCCGCGAATGGAAATTTATGACTTTCACAGTTGAAAGGAATAAATTATCTGCTAATTAGTGGAATTTGAAGTGGATATATTTTGATGATTGTCAGATTAAAGGTGTAGAAGTGGCTGGTTCAAGTGCTTCAGTTTCAGAATTGAATTTATGCTCCTCGAGTTTGGGTTTAGTGGCTGGCAATGAATTGGGTCAGGTATGCCATACTATTGTACTCTCGCAGCCCAATGTCAATTTTAAGAGAACTTTTAATGAAGTTACTAGTTCACTTGCTCCTCATCACGTTCAATTATCCACTTGCAGTGCTATAGTGGAACTACCAAGGTGGAATATATATATATATATATATATATGTATGTATAGGGAGCTATTTAGCTACAAACCACTTTTTCGTACGAACGTGTTGTATCTTAGTACATTTTTTGCTGTATTTTCATTAATTTGTTGTATCTTAGTACATTTTTGTTGTATTTTCGTTAATTTGTTGTATCATAGTATATTTTTGTTGTATTTTAGTTGGTGTTTTTAAATTTTTTCTTGCGTTGGATCTTTGTTTTACAAAATACGGACATATAACTAACATACTACAAAAATCAACTAAGATACAACTGGTTTGTACGATTTGTACGAAAAAAGCGGTTCGCACCTGATCAACTACCTATATTTATGCCACTAATTTTGCTTATGTGTCAACTTCCTTAATTTTTAAAAGCTTAAAATTGAATCTCAGTTTTGGCTTGAATGGAGTATTAGATACTCCCTCCGTTCCCACTTAAGTGGCCACTTCCTATCTGCACAATGTTTAATGCAAAATAGAACGTGTGGCCCCAATTAAAACGGAGATGGGACCAAATTGAATTTGTGACACAAGTCATTTATCATCTTCTCAATTAGGAAAGTGGACACTTTCTTTGAAACACACCAATTAGAAACAGAGGACACTTAAATTGGAACGGAGGGGGTACATTATTGGAGGTTAACTACTATTATTGTTAATCTAGTTTCATGTTGTTTCTAACTTGTGCAGATCCGCATTTACGACTTTAATGGCAGTTTGAAGGATTCAAGTTTTCACATTGTCCATGAAACCAAACACGAAGGTAGAATTCTAGATGAAATACTTGTTTTCCAAAGATGTTAGTTGCTTTTGTAGAAACTTGGTCCAACTTTTTTCCAAGTTGTTTGTAGCTTGGTGGTCATGAGTTTGTCTTTTCCCAATCCTGTTGGGCTCCTTCGAAATTTCATTTTCTTGGAACTTTTATTAAGGTGAAATCATGTAGAAATTAGATTAAGATGGATAAGAATTCGAATAATGCATTGAAACAAATAATATTAGCCGAAATTCAATGAACCTTCTTTGGATGTAAAGAGATTGCATGCAAGCTAGATCCTTTCAACCATTTTATACCTACCATTTAACATGAACCTGATGTAAAACTTGAACTTACTCCCGGTGGATGCTCTGACCTAGAAGAATACTTTTAGAATATGATGACATAAAAAAATATAAATACATAATAGCTGAGAGCAGTTGAATTTTGGGAGGAGGCTCACAGGTAACTTATACGGCATACATTTTAATTGTGATGGTGAGTAAAGTGTTACTTCCTACATTCCAAAATACGCGTCATTTTAGAGAAAATCTTAAGGTTAGTGCCGGCTTTCTAATGAAGTTACTGAATTCACCTTTGCCACTCATTGTTTCGTTGCCCACTTCCAATGCTATGCTAGTACCACTAAGGAAGTTTACACATATTCCACTAATTGCTTATTTTCCCACTTCCTTAATTTCCACAAAAAGTTCGAACTTAACACATTTGGGACGCAGGTTATAAATTTAAGCTTTGGTCAACCAAAAAATTAAAAATAAAGTTAAACTTTGACCGGAAAAGAGTAACTATCTTGCAAAGAGTTATGCAAAGTTAGAACTTGAAGTAGTTACCTTTCAACACCCTATTTATTTTAAGCACTTTTTGGATAGTTTCCATTTTCTTATTTGCAATTTGGAAAAGTTATATTCTGAAGGTACTTGTTTAACCTCGCTTACGTAATTAACCTTCACCACAATTCTACTGAACTTTTTTACTTACAATACTGCCTTGCATGGACATATTAATGTCCTATGTTAATAATTCCTTTGTTTATTCGTGTTAAATTCTTCGACTTTGTCATCAGTTCACACGTTACCTCAAGATGGAGGAATCAAGTGTAGAGGTGTTTTTTGTCCTCTCAATTCCCCAGTTCAAATACTTCAATATGCAAACCATGGAGCTAAGCTTTCTGTTGGATATAAATGTGGTCGTGTAAGTAGGTTGGATTGTATCTGTTTATGGTTTAAGATTGCAGGCTTAAGCTAAACAAGGATTTGTAATTTCAATCCCTCCATTTCAGGTTGCTGTGCTTGATATGAATCAACTCGCAGTTGTATTCTTAAGTGACTGTCTATCAAGTCCTAGCTCCCCAGTGATGTCCTTGACATGGACGTCATTTGTGCTTAATGAGGGCTTTGCCAAAAGCTCAAAATACATGGGGCTAAGAGATCCTGATAAATCTGCAGAGGAATTAATCTTTGTATTAACCAAGGATGCAAAGCTTTACGTTTTTGATGGTGGTAATGGTAACATGCTCAACAACAGAGCAATGAGCTTGAAAAAGGAGTCAACTGCAATTTCCGTATATGTTATAGGCAAGTATGACTTCGACATGAGTACTAAATTGCGTATCTAAGGTCACTTTTGTTTGGTTAGCATGTAAAGTTCATCTGAGAATGTTTTGCTTTTCACAGAGGATTATATTTCTTTGCTCGAGTTGTCCAGTCAAAAGCCGTTACATCATATGATTAAGGATGCTGCAGCCATAAATGAGTCTTCGGTGGGTACTAGTGTATTGGAGAAACATAAAATTGAGCATCAGTCTTCTCCTGAACATGTGCACTCAGGAAGGAGTTTCAGAGACTCACTTGTTTTACTTTGTTGCAAGGATGGCTTGCGATTGTACCGTCTAAAATCTGTGCTTCAGGTGATTCTATAGACTTCCACATTGTCTTTGCTATGGTGGTGTGTGCATAGTAGTGAGCTAAAATGATTTGTCTTACCAGGGAGACTACAAAACTGTTTGTAAAGTACAACTTTCAAAGCCTTGTTGCTGGACATCCACCATTAAGAGAGATGATAGAATTTTGGGGCTGGTGCTACTTTACGAGACTGGGGAGATGGATGTGAGGTGAATGCCAGTTTGTTACGCAAATTAACCTCTCCCTCTCTTTCTGTGATATGATTAGCAGATCATCTTATTATTAACAACTTTCAATGTATAACGTTAATACCTATTTTGCTGCAGATCTTTTCCAGACTTAGAATTAGTGAAAGAGACTTCTTTGATGTCAATTTTAAGGTGGAATTTCAAGGCAAACATGAATAGGACGATGAGTTTTACAGATGACGGGCTGATTGCCTTGGTACTTTTTATTTCATCTTTAGCAGATAATAGGACATAGATATTTAACTGTTAAACAAGTGATCGTTCAAATCAGTTGAAGCTAGTGCATCAAACTGCACTTAGGTTCTCCTTCAAGTTGGAATTACATAACGCCTGGCCCAGAGACATAATCAGGCTTCATGTTCCTTATCTGTAGCAGTCGGGTCTTGTTTACTCATGATATTCACTTGCCTGACATACTCATAAATTTATCTTCACAGGCAAATGAGCGTGAAGTGGCTTTCATCTCTCTACCACTTGGTGAAAACAATTTCAGGTGTCCATCGTTTCTTGTTCCTAATTATTGATGCTATCATAATCCAGAACCTATCATGATGGTAAACCGTGCTGCCACACACGTTTGGTAATGCATGGTTTCATTGATTTTTGTAGAATCCCAGAGTCTTTGCCTTGTCTTCATGATAAAGTACTTGCAGCCGCAGCAGAGGCTGCAATATGCTCTTCTTCCAATTCGAAGAAAAAGCAGGTTAATAGGTGATATGCTCTCTTTCTTTTTTATCAAGAATAAAAGCAACTTTTCTAACTTAATTGTTTATAAACACTAAAGGGTGGCCCCGGAGTTCTGGGTAATCTTGTGAAAGGATTCAAAGGGGGCAAAGTGAATAATGTCATCGATCTTTCGGCAAACTCAAACTCAATAATGGGTCATCTAGATGAAGTCTTTGCAAGGAACCCCTTTCCATATCCATCTCAAAGTATAGATTATCAAGAAGATGCTGACCTTGATATAGGTTATGTCTATTCTGTCTCTAGTTGTGTGCATGTTCACTCTCTACTGTGTTATTCTTGTGCCTCAAAGTGACGGTGAAATCGTTTTGCTACAGATGACATCAAGATAGATGAACCTGTACCTGTGGCATCTACTTCTTCCCATACAGAACAGAATCATCAGACAAGTATGTTAGAAATAGATTCAAGGATGCTTGCTTAATTCATGTATCAGTGGAATAGTATTACTGATTTTCTGATGCAGGAAATGTAACGGAAAGAGAGAAACTATTTGATGGCGAGGGTACTGATCTAAGGCCCAGACTCAGGACTCGGGAAGAAATTATAGCTACATATAGAAAGACGGGGGTAATTTCGCAGTGACCTTCAGCCACTCCATCTGTTGCTATCTACCCCTCAACCCAACCCCCACAAACAAAAATGAAAAAGAAAAGGGCGTAACGATAAGGGGATTCCATTAACAGCCAATGGTTGTTCTAATCGATTTTGCTATGTTTTGTTCCAGGATGTCTCCTCAGTCGCTGGACAAGCAAGAAACAAGCTTCTAGAACGCCAGGAAAAGCTAGAGGTAATTAGTTCTCTCTAGAAAATTCCTGATAATCTATCCAATATCCTCTTTAGATATAGTTGCCTTTATGGTAGTTGACCACCACTGGTTAAGTCGGCTTGGTAGTGTGACATGGCATATGATTGCATGACCTTTTTAAGTTCAAGGGCTTTGATGATGTCAGATTTAGAACCTTGTTCTTGTTCATAAGCATGAAAACACATACCATTTAATTATTTCAAACACTTGTTTCCATAACCAACCTATGATTCACTGTTAAACTACATGCTTAGATTGCTTCAAATCACTAAGTTTTCTGTTACTGCTGCAAATGGAACAAAGCGTGCCAAACATGGTTTATGAAATAGAAAAAGATTCCAACATTTCATACGTGTCTGCAAAATTATCACATCATCTGAATTTTACGTCCGCATGGAGTGTTTTCTGACTAACACCAGGATGTTGTAAACTAGCAGTAGAACTGCACTTGTTTTCTTATTAACTTCAGTCGTTATCTCTCATTCCTGAAGATTTTGGACATGTGTTTGCTTGCAAACGCTATATAAACTTGTAACGAACTTTCTTCTACTTTCGCCCCCTATTAGTTGTTTCTTGCTAATCATGCTTCGCTTGTTTTTTTTTCTTCCTATCAGAGAATAAGCAAACGAACTGAAGATCTACGCAGTGGAGCTGAAGACTTCGCATCTTTAGCTAATGAGCTTGTAAAAGCAATGGAAGGTAGAAAATGGTGGCAAATATGATTATGTGTAAACAGTTTTGTAAAGGAACAAATTTCAAACATCTATCATATATAGTAATATAGATTCTTGTGGAAGGATCAGTTGAGACACTTGGGCATATTTTTTTTGGTGAATCATGTGTGTGAAGTACAGTTCATGGTCAGGAAATTGTTTGAGACATTTAAAATCCCCTTTATTCCCCCTTCCACCCTCCTTGGCACATTCACGAGAAAACTTGGAGTCCCCCCCATTCCCACGCCTAGATGCCGGCACGATGACGACAAACTCTTTCCCCTTCTTTCTTCTTCCTTCTGCTGGGGGATCCGGCCACTCCATCTTCATCAACACCCAAAACTACAATACTCATCATGTGTTAATTGAATTACCAAACACCCAAAATTTCAATTTCTCTCCAGAACCCAATAATCCAGTACGGAGATTGACGGAGTCAACACCAAGGTGCTCCCAATGCCGTCCAGCTCTACCTATCCATGTCGGCCTCCATCACCGGCAGCCACCTCAGCCTGATCCGCGGCAGTCCCATCCCTGGGGAAGAAGAGGAGATCTGGGATATGCAGAGTAGGGATGAAGAAACCCTTTCTTGTTCACATTGACAGATTTCAATTGGGTAGGCGATGATTTTAAGAGTTTATTTGAACTCAGCCTGGTCAGTAGTGTAAACTGTTGTATCTCAACTTGCATAAATAACTTCATGTCTACAACAACCGACCAAGCAAAATGCAGTTTACATTGACCAAATTTGGAAGACGAGACAATCATCTGATCTAGTGGTGATTGTTCTACGAGTTCTGTTTGTTTTTCAGGTAACTTCTGTGTGTTCATCATTGTGAAATTGTGATTGTTTCGAGCCAACGATTGTTTTATGTAATTAAGTGCAATTGAATTTGAGCAGCTGATTTACAGTAGTAGTTTTGTTTTTCAAATCAATCTTACAGTGGCACTGCATGTTATCATGATTTAAATCCTTTTTATGGTTCATATTCTTAACTTTTTGCTCTTTTTCTAGCGCTATAAAAAGTGGGAATGACATCTAATTACATGTATGAGATGAAATGGATTGATTCTATGATGAAGATAATTCATATGGTCTCTTTCTGAGTAAAAGGCATAAAATAGTTTGTTTACAATGCCAAACTTTCTTCTTATCGACTTCGGTAGACTTCAACGAAGAACAACGTTTTCTATACGTATACAATGTTCTGCCAATTGATGAACGTTGTGAAGGTCACCGATAGGGTCTCTAACTCTCTATGCAGCTATTGCAGCTAACCCTTGGGCAACATATGGGAGCAGTACATCCTCGCTTTCTGACCTTAGCTTAATAGGATGCACAAACATTGTAGTACAGGGGGGAGAGAGAGAGAGAGAGAGAGAGAGAGAGAGAGAGAGAGGGAGGGAGAGAGAGAGTCGATGCAGATGAACGCAGGGGCGGACCTATTACAAGGCACGTGCCCCCACAGAAAAAAAAAAATTATCGAGAAATTCTTACCTATTTTTAGCAAAAATAAGATCGGTCTTCCCCTTCTCTCAATTGCGAATCTTCTATTTGATTATTTTATTTTCAAAATTTATCTTAAGATAATGAAAGTTATTTACACTTTAGTATTTATATTTGAATTTTTTCCATTAAGTGCCAATATATCGAAAAAAATAAAAAAATTGGGGGCACCCGAACCTCGTCGTACTTTGTACCACTTGTGCCCCCACTGATATAACTCTCTAGATCCGTCACAGGATGAACGGCCTGTTGCATGTACATGCTAATTTGAGATGATAGTTTTTGCCCGATGTTTATTTAACAAATACCCAAAAAAAAGAAAAAAAAAAAAAAAAGACAGACCTTAGCATCCAGTGAGTTCATTACTAGTACTTACATTGGCCATTTTTTTTTTAAATCTAAAGAAAGACTAGTGTACTTACATTGGCCTAATAATACTCATGATTATGTTGCAGTGCTCTTCTATGCATCTAGGTGCCCATTTCCTGTGACATTTAGACCAAGTTTATCGGTGTTCTCCTTCCCGTATCCGTTCATCCCACATTTTGCAATTGAAGAAGCTTCCATTACGTCAAGGTTTGGAATCAAATACACAACTTACAATTGGGGTTTTCCAGTTTATTACTCCATTCGTTTTCTTTTAAGTGTCTCGAAAGCAGCATAAAGCTCAAACATAAGAGGGGGAGGGGGGGAAATCAACACTTAAAAGGAAATGGATGGAATATATGACGCACCAAACAGTAATATACTATCAAAATATAGGGTCCATGGATTTCCTACTCTCTTTTTGCTAAATTCTACCATGCGTGTGCGTTATCATGGTTCCCGAACCCTTGGTTCTTTAGTGTCCTATGATATTACAGGTTAGCTTTTCATGAAACTTCTGAGCTATGTGTTGTGCTCTTCGGT
>JAOTQG010151854.1:0-18706 GCA_025631175.1 Iris virginica
TATTTGTTTCTCCAATTTGTTCCATTTTCTTCTTCCCTGAATTTTGGTGGGTGTTGAAAGAGAGAGAAGGGGGATGATTGGTGGGTGTTGGGCGGTTTTAAGGTTGGTGGTGGGATGGAGATTGGTGGAGGCGGTGGTGGGATGGAGATTGGTGCGGAGGTTTTTAATAAGCTTTAGTAATTAATAATTAACTTTTAATTATACTTAATTTTTAACTAAGCTATTACTTGTAAATTTTAATTAATCACAATTAAAATTTAATTTAATTTAAAAAATATAAAGAGTTTTTTTGATAAACTTTCAGTTTAGACCCTAAATTTTATGTGAATGAAAAATGACGTAAAGCCCCTTAGAAAACACATGTTATGCATGTGAGTTGAATTTCGTTAGATTTTTAACAAATCCGTCAAAAAAACTCTATTTCGAAACAAAAATGTAACATCGGGGCCTATTACGAAATTTTTGAAACCGGAGGACTCGTTTCGAAACCCCACAAAAACTTTAGGGCCTAAAATGAGATTAACCTAAGAAATAAAAATCGCTCCTAACTTCTTTCCTTTCTCACTCTTCTTTCTACCAGATTGGATAATTTTATAGAGAGAGAGAGAGAGAAAACCGTTGACCCGCCAAGATCTAGCGTTTCAGTCCCCTCTCTCAACCCAATTGAACCATTTTACACGAATTTCCAATCCAAATACTCTCTCTCTCTCTCTTATTTTTTTTTTGGATCAAAATCAACCCTATCCTGTAAGTATCCATTTTTATCTTTAAAAGTTTCGATTTTCACTGCTTCTTGATTCGATTTCTTCTCAGTTCGTATAACATAAATACTTGCCCAAACAAAGAGATGGATAGTAATTATTCAGCTGTTTCTAAGAATTCATTCGTCGAATTACAATTACAAGATGGTAATTTTGGATCTTCTCACAAGGAAAGTTCCCACAAATTGCTTGATCAAGAACAAGGGTACGTCAAATCCCATACTCTAGATGATCTTGATGACGACCTTGATTTTGATCATTTCCCTCTTATGGTGGGTCCCAAGAACTCCTCCGATTCTGGGATCTACGGCGCCGTTTTTAACCTTACCACGTCTATTATTGGGGCTGGCATTATGGCATTGCCTGCCACCATGAAAGTTTTGGGTTTAATTTTAGGAGTTATTTTGATTTTCCTGATGGGTATTTTGTCAGAAATTAGTGTTGAGCTGCTTGTTCGATTTTCGGTTCAATGCAAGGCGTCGTCTTATGGAGAGGTGGTTCAAACTGCTTTGGGTAGGCCAGCTAGGATTTTGTCTGAAATTTGTATCATTGTGAACAATGCTGGTGTTTTGGTGGTTTATTTGATTATCATGGGTGATGTAATGTCGGGTTCCATTCGCCATATGGGGGTTTTTGATCAGTGGCTGGGGCACGGGTTTTGGGATCATAGGAAGCTGCTGATCTTAGTTGTGTTGGTGATTTTTCTTGCTCCTCTTTGTGCTTTGGACAAGATTGATTCTTTGAGCTTGACTTCAGCTGCTTCTGTTGCCCTTGCCGTTGTCTTTGTTTTGGTTGCTTTTGTGGTGGCTTTTATTAAGCTTGTCGAGGGTAAAATTGAAGCTCCGAGGCTGGCACCAGATTTTGGTTCAAAGCAGGCAATTTTAGACTTGCTTGTTGTGATCCCAATCATGACAAATGCCTATGTTTGCCACTTTAATGTTCAGCCTATTTATAATGAGCTTGAAGGGCGATCACCTCAGAAGATGTATAAGGTGGGAAGGATTACGACTGTTCTCTGTGTCTTGGTTTATGCCTCAACTGCCATAGCAGGTTATTTACTCTTTGGAAAGGATACTGAATCAGACGTGCTGACTAACTTCGATAAGGACCTTGGGATTCGTTTTAGTACAGCTTTGAATTACATAGTCCGTGTTGGATACATCTTACATTTGATTCTTGTTTTCCCGGTTATCCATTTTTCTCTAAGGCAAACAGTGGATGCGTTGGTTTTCGAAGGATCCCCTCCACTCACAGAGAGTAGGAAGAGGTGCCTGGTCTTAACGGCAATACTTTTGGCACTTATATACTTAGGATCTACAATGATTCCAAGTATTTGGACAGCTTTCAAATTTACGGGGGCAACAACAGCCGTTTCATTGGGTTTTACTTTCCCAGCTCTTGTTGCTCTGAGATTAAGTGGACAGGGGAGTGGCTTGAGTTACAGGGAGAAGATTTTGTCTTGGATAATGTTGATATTAGCAGTCATAGTAAGCTTTGTGGGCGTCATTGGCAACATATATAGTATGAACAGCAAATCTGAGTGAACAGTGCATTTTTTGTAGCAGTTCTCTATTCAGTAGGTGAGAATGTGGCAGTTTGATGCAGAATTTTCTGGTTGTGCTGCTGGATTGGCAATCAAGAAGGATGATGATTGGGAATTTTGCAGATGCTTGATAACTGAGGTTTACTTTGAACCCAATGCATGTGCCAACTTCTGGCTGAAAAGCTTGGAACAATGGACTGAGCTCTATGCCAGAGGCAAAGAATTAAGCTTTACTATGCCTTGAAAATATTGATGAATACTTGGACTAGTGCAGGTATCAATCCACTTTGCCATTTTGTGTGTAGCCATGTAATCCTGTTATTACTTTGCTCACTTTCCCCACTTTAAGTAGGGGGTTACTGTAAGTGTACTATACGTAGTTGTAGTTACAGTTCAAAGTTTACATGACATTAATGGTATTGCAGCTACAAATCATCTCCATCCCCCGTTCTTTTCTTTTCTTTTCTAGTGGTTAGTATTGCACTCCTGAATTTAGCTGGCTTATAACACAACTAGCAGGATAAACCTTTTATTAGTTTACTGCTTACAGCATCCGAGAGATTTCTGAACTTTAGAGCTCTATCACTATATCTTCTCTGGTTATTGCCTATTGGACTAATTCTAGAAATCAATGCAAATTTGGTTTTGAAATTGGTGGTTTTAGATCATTATGGTCATGTACATGCTGAATGAATGCTCATGGTCATTGTTACACTCTCTCTAAAAGTCTGCAACAAGGGCTGTAATTGATCCGAGATGTCTCCATTCCATCCTTCCATTTCCACTAGTTTGCACCTTGTGTTGCCGAGTGGTCATATCTGCAGAATTGTTAATAATAAGAGTTTATACCTGCAGAATTGTTAATAATAATTTCATGGTTTGAGTGCTTTGGTTCTCTTATTTGAGGGAAGCCTTTGGAGATTAACAGTTTATTATGGGCAAGAAAACATCTCCTCATGACATAGCTCTGTTAAGAGATTGGTTTTACATACTATTGGGTTCATAGATAGCAAAATTGTTTTTCGATTTTATTTCTTGCTGTAAATTATATCAACCGACGAAGAAGTTGAGAACAAGGGAAAGAGCCGATCATCCATCGGGGTTTAAACCCCCCGGAAAAAAAAAAAAAAAAAACAGAATATCTTTCACAAAATGGATACTATTTTTGTCATTCATGATCACAAGTTTTTCATACGCTTCAAACATGACAACGGCCGGCCTATGTGCCAAGAAAATTCAGTCATAAATCAAAGGAAAATATGAACTAAAACTTTGCCATAGTATTAAGAATCACTGGATCGATGAAAGCTAGCAATGATGGAAATTGACTGATCTCTTGTTTGACTTGATAATTTTGAGTAGAGAAGGAATCACCAAGTTTCTGTATAATGATGCAATTACACCCCCCACTGAATCTGATGATCTTCTCTCCATTCCCCCCTTCTTCCATTTGAAATTGAAACACCGGCTGCGTACATGTAAAACAGTTTAAACTGAAACGAAAACTAAAGAACAATCTCTCTCTCTCTCTCTCTCTCTCTCTCTCTCTCTCTCTCTCTCTCTCTCTGTAATGTCATCTTCAACTCAAAGCTTAAAAGAAAAGAACAAATAAAAAGAAAAATCAGAAGTGGTCCGTCCGGACGTGAGTGAGTGAGTGAGAGAGAGATGGTACCGATGGATTCCATCTTTCTTTGCTAAAAATGAATTATTACTACATAATAATTATGCTGTCATGTCCCCCAAAAGCCACATATCACAAACTCCAAACCAACGAACGTTTCTTTTTTGTCTTTCTACTCATCAGGACGGACTACATCCAGGCCAGGTTGACCATCGATCTTGCTGAAGTTTTGTTCACGGGCACGGGCACCCCCGACCCCAATGGATGGATCCCTATTATTGATCTGAGTATTAAAAGCAATCACTAGACTAATTAATTAAGATAGACCCTTAACGCAATATATAAGGAAAATGCTTAATATACAGACAAAATTAACAGAAAAATCAACGGCATGCATTAAAGTGTTGTACATTATATTTAATGTACAACACTTTAATGCATGCCGTTGATTTTTCTGTTGATTTTGTCTGTATACATAGCATTACTCAATATATCATGGTACTCCATATTGGTAGAAATTATATGGAGCTCATAGGTGCTTCTAGCAGCAAGGAGCACTCATTTAAGTAAGTGACACGCACACACACATATATACATTAGGCAAGTGAGGGGGCGGATTTCGTAATTTTTGGAATCGGTTATAAATTAATATTCATTTTCTATAACTAAATGTTCATTTACACTGTTGTTACTATTATTGTTGATTCTCTGTTTTCTTATAGTATTCATTTAGTTTAACGGTATGTTCATTTTACATAATTTTATCATTCATTTAATTCAATGATATTATAGTATTTATTTAATTCAACGATATGTTCACTTTAATCAATGTTCATTTTTCGATACTTAATGTTCATTTTGTTATTTTTTTAAATTCATTTATACAAAATAAATGTGTTATTTGAATATTTTAATTTAAATTATTATTTTTTTGAATAAAGAAAAAAATTATAATTTTAAAAATTAATTAAAATTAAATAAAGAAAGTAAGGAAAAGTGAGAGAGTGAACTCAGTTGCGAATGCTCCTAGCAAGAAGTAACAAATTGCTCCATATAGCATCTGGTATATTGGGGTAACCTAATCACGCTTGCTAAGTCCAAATTACTTATCCTAGGAAGGATACAGCCTCTTGCAGTTGGTCACCTACTCTTCTTGCTAAACAAGATTTTATATATGTCGTCTACATGCATGCTCATACTATATATTGGAGAAATAGAATAGGGAGCCTTCCTTGGTGACAAGAGAGCGAAATTCCCAATCTAGCTAGTACCACAAAAAACAGTTGTACTGTTGCATGGCTCACAAAATTAGAATGTGACTCTTACTATGCAGATTTTAGTAAAATTAGTGTAAAATTGTGTTCGAGAACATGTGACTTAATTTAAGTAAACGAAGTTTTTTTTAACAATGTCCATACAATTTGAAGTAAGAAACGTTAAGATCCGTTAGTCATCCGAACAACTTATAAAGAAAATGACGAACGACCCTTATAAAACTAGTGACAGAAAGGAGTTAAACTGTTAAAATAAGTATAAGTTAGATAGTGGACGACCACTCTTAGCTATGACGTACCATCAGCAACTCAATCTGTTTCTACCATATGTTTCTGCGTCCCCACGGCTCTCTCACACTCTCCCTTGGCCAGGCAGGTTGTGGCATGTGCCCCTCACACATTTTATTGAGCTAAACAATGACTGAGATCATTTCTAAACATTTTAAATAATGGTTGAGATTAATTTTTAAAATAATTACTATTCACTCAACTGTTTATGGTTGAGCAAATTTATACTATAGATAACTTTTGAAAATATGATATCGTGGAAAATAGAAATCAAATGAAGTCTAGATAGGGAGGGGGGGGGGGGCATGGGACCATGGCATACATGAATATCAAGGAAGATTATGTGGTGTTATTGAACGGAAAGAGATGAAGAGAAAAAAGTAACATTGACATTTGTTGGTACCAAAAACTCCAATTTTTTTTTTTTTTTTTTTTGCAATTCCCTCTTTCACATGGCAAACAGTAGTCCCCCCGCCCATTCTCTTCTCTTCTAGGCTCGCTTGTGATGTCTCCAAGTCCCAAGTTGTGAATGATTGAGGTGGGTGGGTATATATCTTTGAGTAAGGGAGGGTTTTAGTTCAATCTGAAACCAGTTACACCGATTTGATTTTAACAGTTGGGGAAGGTCCTTTTCTATTTTTGGGTTTCCCCCCCGTCTTGGAACCTCTTTATCACTGCTCGCGGGACAATTTCCACGAAGCAGTTAGTCTTGAGAGATCAAAATGATAATATTATGATGCATTTTGGTTATTAAACTTGGGGAAGCAGTTAGTTATGACTTATGATGATGCTGCACAAAAAACCTAAACCGAAAACAAATTAAAAGCAGATCGACCATCTTGTCTTTCCCGGAGAAAGTAGATTCTCTTCTTGATTAGATTTGGAACTACTCTTCTACACAAATCTTATAAAGTTATCGTCAAAAGTAACCGGGGGTGGGGGGCGTTTACCAAATTACTCTAATTCTTTTTAAGTATTCATATAATAAGTAATGGAAAAGCAATCAGGAAAGTAAGCATATATAATCTGGATCAAAATGATATAGAAATTAATGCATAAGTTGGTAACCACTCGTGATCACAAAGACGACAGATCCATCATATTTCTGTTTAAGTAACACTTCTTAATTAGTATTTATTAGTGAACTAGGAAAGCGATTTTCATTTCTGCGTTTTCAATTTTTAAGAAAAAAGAAAGCGTAAATGAGAAGGCCAAGAAGCAAGCTAAGATGAAAATTAGCCAAACCATAATAGATAGTCCGATCGATCTCAATTAATATGATTTGGAAATTGTTTGCTTTGGTAGCAAAGGAAGGTTGGTTATCATGAAGTGAAGTGATCGCCTTCTTCGTCCGAAAGGAAAAGGTAAGAAGCAGTTGCTTTTCAACTGCTGATTAACCTACTATGAATAATCATGTATGTTTACGGAATTTATGGGTATTTGGTGACCACTTAATTTAGAATTTTACGTCCCACTTGAACCAAATTTTCCCCTCGAACCTTCATCGAATCAAAACGAGATTGGATATGTTGTCCCATGCCAAACCCTTTTACAAGCCGTGATTGATGGCAGGCTATTTACATTTTCATAAAGTTTTCTTAGTCCACACTCCTACCGATTCATACATCACACACACCGATTCATACATCACACACACACACACACACACACACACATCTATCTATCTACCTTTCCTTTTCTTCTTCTTTTTTCCTTTAATTGCTCTCTCTCTCTCTCTCACACACACACACACACAAACACACACACACACACACTTGGACTATTTTCATTGAGGGGTACAATGAACATGGCCATAAATGCCCCACAACCCAATCCTGTTCCTTTAGTCACTCTCAAGTTTCATTGTTTCAACTACCATTGTTACTAAAGCAAAAAAAAAAAAAAGAAAATAATAAAGTCAAGCCACCCCCTCTCCTTTTTTTACTACACCCTCTACACGATATATAACTACCCTTAATATAACAAGAACTCACTCATATCACAGAAAGCAGCCTAGTTAAACAAATGGACTGGTTTTCTTGGCTATCAAAAACTGGCCTTGAGCCTACCCTTGTATACGAATATGGCTTAGCTTTCTCTCACAACGAGCTTGAAGAAGGCGATATAGCTTATTTCAACCATGAATTCTTGCAAAGCATGGGTATATCTATAGCCAAACACAGGCTAGAGATTCTCAAGCTTGCCAGGAAAGAGAGAGGTTCATCAGGCGGTTCACATCCCATGACAAAGCTAATGGTGGCAATCAAACGAACAAAGAGGAGTCTGGCTAAGTATATCCGAACTTGGGTTCATCGCGATGACACGGCTCTTGTTCTAGTGCCGAAGCGCAGTCATAGCTTGAGATGGCGAAGTGGTATGGTGAAGCGGAACAAGAGACTTATGGCGGCAAAGCAAGGTAGACTGTTACTCACTAATGGTAGTAGCAGTAGTCCAGTGGTTATCTACTCTGGGGGTGCTAGTGCTAGGGTCAATAGTTTTGCAAGCCCAGTAATTTATGATCTTGGCAAGGATGAAAAGATGGAGGGCTATGATGATCAGGATGAAGACGATGGGTACTGGTCTACTGGAGTGGAAGAAATCAGGTGGGATACCATGTTTCAGAATTTGAAACCTACTTGAGAGAATGCTAAATTGCTGATACATCTTTACAAGTTCTATTTCATTTTTATTTGGATGGTGAGAGATGTGTTTTTTTTAATTGTTCTTCCACCATAGAGATTAATTACTCTTTCTTTTAGGTTTTAGTTTGATGTTGGGTGGGTTGGTCAAGTGGCTGAATCACAGTCTTTATGCTTTGGCAAAAGTCTAATACTTGCTTGAGCAATTTATAAGAACAACCCTTTAGGTACTTTTTATATTTTCCTTTGTGTTGTGGTGGGTTATTGCCTGGTAAGCCCACCATAGCAACACTAGGGTCTGTAACTCTGTATCAGTAATGAGCTTGTCTCCCCCCATTGACCTCTTCTCAGTGGTTGTCATCTTTACTTTCCCTTTTTCCCTTAGAGAATAATCATTATGGATGGGTCCTTACCCTCTTACCTGTAAGAATCCACTTTGATGGGATGATTTTGATCACAGTTCTTAGTGTCCAATGTGCATCTATCTCATTTGCTCAACTATTTTTGTCCCTTTGTAGTAAAAGCTTACAAATTATTTGGTTGGTGCTTGGTACTTCAGCATTTGTGCGTGTGTGTGTGTGTGTGTGTTTGGTTACAGGGTCATTGTTCTAGTCCTGCAACTGTACTCTTGTTCACAACACTTCTGTTACTAGTTATTTATCCACCATACAGGTTAACCTCGATATAATTGTGCTTGTGACAGAAGGAAATTAGTCAAATAACTGCATTTTGCGCATGGGGAAGATATGATTTTTGCCATTAAATTCTTAAAAAATCAATTGTTGATAAATGACTATACAATTGTAAGCATCAATGAATACAGAAGTCTTTCAGGCATGCCCGATGATGTAATATGTCCGTTGACTCACCTGGGTGGGTATTTGATTGCGAATTTCATACTTTGATAATCTCTGCCATATTTTGTCCAACATATATGCATGCCTAGAAATTAAAATAATGATTGGGTTAAAGAGTTTACAGTTAAAAGTAAAGCGTAACAAGTGATTCTACACAGATGCCAAAAATGAAAGGTAAAGCTTCAAAGAGGAAAGAGTCGACAAGCCATTTAAAGAGGTTAATACCTGGGGGCCTTGCTACTGTAAGAGTTGAGAGACAAGAAATTCAGCTTTCCAAGGTAGAGACTGGAATTAATTTGGAAGGAGACCTTGATGCATGAACCCACCAGGCATTATTTTCTTTTATCTGTTATCACTTATCACTGTCAGCTTCAACTAATATATAATAAAAGCATAAACCAAAAAAATAAAAGAGTCAAGTTAGCCATCCATATCACCACTCTCTTGGGTTTTTCTTACTTGATTCAGAATTTGACATGATAAAAACCTTGAAAATACACATCCAATAACCATAGATCAGATTTCTTGGCTACAAGAAACTGGGTGGGTGTGTTTTACCCCTCAAACATTTGTCCAAAGGAGATGACAGTTCTTCATTTCGGCTCTTGTATACAGTACTTCAAAAAACTGAAATTTCAATTGGAAGCAACACTATGGAGGCTTTTTATATACACGCGGGGAAGCATAAAAAGAACGCAAATAATAAATGAAAATTCCTTTCCTGTTACACTCAACGCCAAACAAAGAAATATTTGTAATGTGACACTGAAATGATCTAAGCAATCAACAATCTCAGTCCGTACACACTACACATCATGATCGCCAGATGCGACCATAGAAAAGTTACACTCCGTAACTGACAACAAAGCATCAATGCCGAGGAACCTGATCACCAGATATGGCCATAGAAGATTCATATTACTATAAAGCATCAATCTCAAGCAAACTTCTGTGAATATCAGACATTACCTGCTTTTTCAAATGGGGCACCAGATATGACCACAGGAGAGTTATACCAAGTCCCTTTAGGCATCAATCTCAAGAAAAGTGTCCATGAACACAAATATTACCATCCTCATTTAAATTAGGTCGCGCATCACAAGGCATCATCGTATCAATATGCTAACTGATCACCGACATTTCTTTTTAACTTCATACTAATACATCTAAGCAACAAGCTGATTAAGCTTTTGCTAACAACTGAACTGCTATTTTCCCACAAATGCAGAGGCCTCAGTACCAACCGAACATAGAAGCAGCCAATGTGATGAAGCCTCAGCAAATATAAGAGCGGATTTGGGCACCCACAAATATTACATCGGGCAGATATAGACTATGTATTTACATATGTTACAAGTGGAAGAGAACTTCTCTACAATCCTTTCAGTATCGTCTATAACTCAAATTTATAAGTGCTTAAATATCTGTGTATATCAATGGCTAGCGCTTTGAGGCAGACGGAATGAACCCCCAGCATAAAGCATTTGGTAAACTGGTCTGATTCTAGTTGTCAGAATCACACTCAAGATAGTGCCCAGACCACAGACACCGGCTAGGACAAAGAACGTGAGCCGAAAACAGGTGGGACCTATGCAAGTAGAACTACCCTGCTTAGCTGCTTCTAAATCATATATATAACCAGCAAGCAGACCGGAGAAGAGTAGGGCACCAACAGGGTTTCCTAGCTGCATGAAGTTGAATATTATCCCAAAATGCCTCAAACCGAAAAGCTCGGAGGAGGTTGGAATCATTATAGCAAACTGTACACCATAGCAGGTACCAAGCAATGCTGTGGCAACATAGAGGGTCCCAGTAAGAGCTGAAGCATATAGGAGATAAGCTACAATCATGAGTATTTGTGTTACCGTCATCCAAAATGTTCGAGGAATGGTCTTTGACCTGCAGGAATCATAATCTCAAATGAGCATGATGCTTTAATAAAGATAATTACACACTATGTTAACAAAATCTGGCATTGACTATAATGAATTTAGTAGGGGTGGCAATTTGTGACCCGATTAAACCCGCGGGTTTATAAATTTTTCAAAATTAACCTATCATTAAATTTGAATCTATTTGACATTAATTTACTAAATATGTTTAAATTTATTGATTATCACACACTTAAATAGGTTAATTTTACAAAATTTATAAACCCGCGGGTTTAATCGGGTCAAAAATTGCCACCCCTAGAATTTAGCCTTCACTATTTTTTCTCCTGTTAATTGTAGAATTTGGGAATACCTATTCGACTAGTGTGCTTTCATGTCCAATTGTACTATACTTCAGCAAATTGACACGCCTGCTTTGGATTTGGTTATCAAATTCAGCAAGACCCCCTCGCCACCTATTTCCTAACTCAAGTTTTAATGGATATTTATGTAAATATTTGTTGTCATACCACATTAAGAAATCATATTGATTTAGTGAAGTAGAAGGTTTTAGGGTTTTGAATAACTTTGAAAATTGAAAATCCAAAGTTTGTCTTTGTCTGCCAGAAACATCAAGTCCGCAGATGAGCAAAAACCAAGCAAGTGCGCTACTGAAATAGGTCAAATTGAGGTATCAGGAAACCAGATTCTAATTACCTCACAAAGAATTCAGAAACAGCCCCTCCTCCAATGCGGCCAAGAAAATTGCAGAAGCTGAAGAGACTCAACAATGTTGTTGCATCATTGACACCAAGTGAAACTCCAATCTGGGCCAAATTATTGAGAACAGTTACTCCAGAACCGACACCAAGGAAGTATACTATCCAAAGAAGCCAAAAGTCAGCCTTAATTATAGCTTCGCGAAATTTAAAATCATCCCCTCTTTTGGGCCTTCTTTTCTTCTTTACTGCTCCTTCTCCAACAGCTAAAAGCATATCCACCTCTGAAACATCTTCACTCTCCTGCACATTTCCAAGATTTGCTCCCGAAGAAGATGGCGTCAGCAAAGGATCTGTTTGACTTGAATCTTCATCAATCATATTGTCTGAAGAGCTAGCTAATTGGCCAAGCTTTTTGCGGTTTGAAGGGAACAATGTCATCTTGATAGGGATCGCAAGAGGAGACACTAACAGAATAACCATAATGGCAACAAACAGGTAGGAGACGGTATTACTTAAATCAGTAGTGTCTTTCAAGATTGTGGTTGATAAAAGAAAGATGCCAAGCAAGAGACTTGTCCCTTGCACAAAAAGAAAATGGCTGTGTTCTGAAGAGTCTTCTTCGGAAGCTGGCGTGCAAGGCCGAACCAAGTACATCATGGCCAAGCATGTAATCGGTATACCGAGTGTGAATAAAAGCAATAGCTTGGAAGCTGAACCATTGAGCACCATGCTGTATAATTCAGTAAAAACTGCAGCACTGAGACCAACATAACCTTTAAGGAGTCCAGCAACAGTGCCTCGACTGAGAGGGAAATTCCTCATGTTGGTAACAATTACTGCTGTTCCCATCCATGCACAACTATTGGTTGCAAAAATAAGTGCAATCCATAACTGCATGGCAAAAACGAAGAGATACAAAAACTGGCTTAGAGCAAAATAAGGCACATGTTCGACTTGAAATATTTAACAGATACATAGACCCGAGATGGTGTAGAAATATAACAAAGAGCTTCATACCGGAGTACAAATGGAAGATTGAATGGGAAACATTACTCTTGTCCAGCCTAAGAAAAGAGAACAGGAAAGGCATTTCAAACTGCAAGAATTACTACTATGCATGTTTGCTACCCTGTTTTTCCCACCAAACCCTCTTTTTGCACTAGTTTTTTAGTCTCTGCGATGCGACCCTATATCTTTGGTTTTAAAATCTCACTTCATGAAAGCAATATTCATTGTAATACTCCTTAATCCACTAAATTGGTTACAGGAGTATGGAAGGTAAAATGAATTTACGAGGACTTGAAGTAAGGAGTTTCTTCATGGTATGGGCTTGGAGTTGAGGTTGCCGCATAGTTACACAAAACTATTATTTTGTAATAGATCAAGAGCATGCAATGAACTTGAGAGCGAGGAACTCTAGTGAAGTAGGCTTCATTAGGGGCTAAAGTTACTAAAGTTATGATCCTTATCCCTCAAAATCAATCGTGCTATTCACCCGTGTGTTTAACTAACTTGATCATTGTTCACTGTATAGACAGTAATTTATAACATCTGAATTTGTAGATAAATGTTCATTTGGTTTCAACTTATAAGTTATACAATCCTAATTGATAAGTCATGGTGATTAAAGCTCATTGTTTAATCTCAAACTAAACTCCAAATAGTTTGAGATCTGATTCAAACCCCCCCCCCCCAGTCTTTGGCTTATTAACTTGCCTAACTTCACCCTGTATATAGACTGCATCTAGTCAAATACCACAAGGATTTCTGAGTTCTACTAAATTATCATTTGTCACTAAACATGTTTCAAGACCAGAGGTTCCAAGATTGATTATACATGTATGCCAATAATTTTGCTCATATCCCACTTTCTTAGTTACCATGAAACACTCAAAATTGATACTTTTGGACGGAGGAATATATTTTTTGACATAAAATATGAAATATTGACATAATTTGAGTACAATTGAAGGAAATGTACAAATGAAAGTGCAATTTGAAAAAGTTTTAAGACTTTCCAAAAGCGACTACTTCTTTCTGGAATGGCAGAACAGTTAATCAAACAATGATCAATGCAAAACCCCACCAGTATTACTTGGAACAAGACACGAATGGTACCGGGAAGTCAATCTACCCAATTCTGAGGCAGCAAAAGAAACAAATACGAACAAGATAAGATCAAGAGTCAATTTATAGACAGGCACACAAAGCAAGAGGAAAGGTAAAGAGTTTGACTTTGGAGGGAGAACATACCACCCAGTAAGGCAGAGAGGGAAGGGTTTGACTAACGGCGAGCCAGATGACACCATAACCCAAGAAAGAAGTGACAACTCCCACAAAAAGAACAGCCCAGGGAGGGAATTTATTGCAAGCGATTCCGGGAAGAATACCCACATTCTCGCCGAGATCATTGGCAACTCCAAGAAAGGTAAGCTGTTGCTGGCTGAAACCCAGTACAGATTTGAGGGAAGGAGAGTATAGTGGGAAGGTGTAGGCGTTTCCGGCAGCGATTTGGACCCACACGGCGGCTGCCAGGCCCACCCACGGCGGCCTGGTTCCGACTTTTACGAGCTGCATTTTGAGTGGTTAATTATGCGAGGAAGAGCGAGCTCAGTCACACTCCTAGCGAACCAATTACAGTACTAAATTAAAGCGTACGTGAGGGAAAAAGATAACAGGAAATAAAATATAGAGCGATCCAAGAAGCGTAAGATTTGGGCGATTGAATTGGGTCCTCCCCACGTTGTTTCAAAGCATCACTCGTTTTAGAAGAGAGTAGAAAATCGAGAGATACCCATCAGAAAATATCTTGGTTCGGGGCTGAGTTGAACATTTTTAATTAAAATCGTAATCAAATAAGAAGTTCGATTTTATTAATTTTTAAAATCGAAACTAACTCATAAACATAAAAAATTGATTTTTTAATTTATTTATTTTGTAGTTTCGTTTTGAATAAACTTTCGATTAAAAAAAAAACATGTAACTTTTCGATTTTGATATGTGATAAAACAAATACATAGTGTAGAGATTTTTCAATCACAAAAAAAGGAAAGTTTATAATTTGGTTTACAAAATTAGAGTGAACATAATTCTATATTATGAAAATTGAATGAGAAAAAATCGAAAGTAAAATAAAAAGAGTGAAAAGTCATATAAATATAATATTCAATATTATAAAATATAAATGTATAAATGTACATAAGTAATTAATTAAATGTAAGAAAATTAAACATATAATAATAGTATAATTTTGGTTTTGTTTGGTTTTAAAAATATAATATTACGAATAAATTAAAACCAATCCAATATTATCGATTTGGATAGATGTAAACCAAGCTCCAAATAGTAAAACAGTATATTCCAAGTCATCCGGAGTAGTATAATCGGCACACTGTATGTGTGGTTTCTTCAATAACGTGATGTCGGACCTCCTTTTTCTTTTTCTTTTTCTTTTTCTTTTTCTTTTTCACTCACACTCTATCTCGTTAGTTTGGTAATTGGAAAATGAATGGTCTTTCAACTAAGTGGTGAAGTGAGGATGAAATATTATGGGGTTCAAGGATAACGTTTTCAATTTTTATTATTTTTTACTTATTAATTATATTTTTTTTAATAATGTGTACAACAATTTTAAATTAATAAGGAATGAAAGGGCTTTTGTTGGACTCGAAGAAGAAGAAAAGTGACTAGCGCCTACCGGGAATAGGTAGAGGGGCGAAATTGGCGAATATCTACCCTATCATGGAGGAATTTTCGCCGCGAGGAGCGGCATCCTCCTCTGCCTCCGTTACTGGTTCCAACTCAAGCATGTCGAATTGCATACCGAAATGGAGGACGTTGTCCATAGGATCTGTTGCAAGGTGTGGGGGGGGAAACATGGTGAGAGTTAAATCACAAACATGGTCTGTTTTTCGGCTGCACTCTTTGCCACGTTTGCTCAGAAAGTGTATCATGATCCTAATAGTAATTTCCTCTCTTTCTTTCCAAGTTATAACATTAACGCATCAGAGGTGGCAAACTTATAACATTAACGAATTTCGCGATCCAGAGATGATAAGAGCCCACACAAGAAGACGTCCTCAGATTCCTCGCCCGGCCTCAGAGTCCTCAGGAGAAAAGAAAAAGGGAAAAAAAGAAAAAGGAAAGGAAGCTTTAACTGAGATGTGGATTCTCTTATTACAATTATACAAAATAATTGACATTTATCAAATCTTATTTTACAAACTAGATTGTCATATGTAAAAGTAGTAAAAGTAATGAAATTCTATGATTTAATAGATTTCAGTAATTACTCGTTAAAATCAAAAGTTAAAATTGATTGTTTAACAAAGCAAATTGAAACAGAGAGATTTATAAAATTGGATCCTCCCAACACTGGGATTTCCTGAAGGTGTTCTTCACGTTTATTTCTTCCTCCTTAAAGATTCAAAATGCCCGGGTTGTTATTGGTATTGAATTGGAGGGATTATGAAGTTTCTTCAATGATTTCGTCTTTCATCGACTCACCCTTTGCCCTTTCTAATAGGACATCCCAGCAGGCATAGAGAATGTCACGCGAGGTGGCATAGAAAATTCGAACTCAGGAAACACAACTCAAGTCAACCAGCTGCAGGCAGCAAAAGGCCAAATGGGCCTTAAAATCTAACCCATAATATACCAGAATTCGGGTCAACCAAACTTTGTCACATTGAATATCGAACAGGTGAACCAAACTGCAACAAGGAGCGCACACACGAATCACAAACCATCCAACATTCTCATGACAAGTCAACACCTACTAAATCAAAATTAAATTCAAAGAAATATGTCTTAATTTCATCTTTTCATGGTACTATTTGTGAAATACTTAGAAAATTTCAGAAGTCTCTTGATTGCTTCAATATTACAAAACGAAGCAACTAGGGTTTCTCCCGTATCTATCGACAAAGACAATCTCGATCGACTCATGCGCCGACTCGCCGAATCTCCATTATTTCAGTTCAGCCGCTGTTTCTATATGTACAGATGAGAAAACAAAAACAAGAATAAGTGTGCAAAAAAGCAGGATTAATTTTCGGCCTTGGACATGACGGAAAGCCGACTAGGCGTTGGCTGAAAATCGCCGCGCCGCCTCTGCTGGTGGGATGATGGCCTAATCAAAGCAGCTAAAGCTCTCTTTACCAAATCCCCTTCCACCGTACCAATCCTCACAAGCGAATTCGTCATCGCCGATCTTCTAGCATTCAACCGATGCGAGTGATACGACACCGTGCTACTGTCATTATTGCCTCTCCTACTCGTCGCGTTCTTGTGGAGACTGCAACGAAACGAGCCTGGATGCGTCGTGGGCGAACACATACACGTCTTCTTCTGGCTGCTTGACCACGGCTTGCTGTTGTTACTGCTCTGATTTCGGTTTTGCGGAGACACTGCTATCGAACGGCCAGGAGAGGATGAGCGATGATCAATCGAGAAGCGAACGGACGACGATGATGGAGTAATGGTGGAGCCGCGAATGCTGACCCGAGTTGGCGAAGCGGGTCGGGTGTAGAACGTATCCGATCGGCGCGAGTAGTTGGAGATGGAGGAAGCGAAAGCGGAGGAGGTGGAGGATATCGTGGAAGAGCAGAATCTTCCTGAAGGCGAGGTTGATCTCTGGAGGTTATTATAATGGAGTTTCGAATTTTGGATCGATTTGTTTCTAGCAGATGATTCCATTGTTGGATTTATTATAATAACCAGAGGGGGAATTTAATTTGAAGGAGAAATTGATTTTGATTGCCCTAGAAGAGGGGTTTTGGGGGTATAAATTGGCAAACCATTGCTAAGCAGCGGCATCGTTTATATAGGGTTTGAGAAAGCGTGATTAAGGGCAAAAGCTGAAGGGTAAAAAAGAGAAAAGAGGTGTTCTATTTTTATGGGTAAAAGAAAGCGAACCGGCCGCTGGTTATGGAAACAATGGGGGTTTAAGATCCGATGGTCTGCCTGACTGACTCGTGTTTTACCGAAAAGCATTGGGCTATGACACCTCCGTTC
This sequence comes from Iris virginica, assembly GCA_025631175.1. Classification (NCBI taxonomy): domain Eukaryota; kingdom Viridiplantae; phylum Streptophyta; class Magnoliopsida; order Asparagales; family Iridaceae; genus Iris; species Iris virginica. The sequence goes on from JAOTQG010151854.1 coordinate 17,592, forward strand.
GTCACGCATTTGATGACGACGTGTGAATCACGCGGTTGAGAAGCAGTGGACAGTGGAGGAAGAGTGTGGTTCACTCTCCACAATCTTAATAGAGGACAGCAATGGCCAATGGGTGGTCAAAAACTACTAGTACTTGCTTGGGAAAAACGGTTTGGGCCCCAAATCAGTATGGCGCAGTTTGTAACTAGATTTTCGGGAATTGAGCCTGCACTCTGCAAGATGCTGACACGTATGTTGGCAATCAGGGATAGGAGACAGAGACACTAGAAAACTCTCAACGGTTCCAGACATATATTCGGTTAACTAGGAAGGACATGTGGAATTTGGGTTTTTGGGAGAACAATTTTTAGTTAGGCTTCGCCTACATGGCTTTCCTAGTTAATCGAACATTAATTTTTACTAACGAAGACTTACAAAATAACTAGAATACCCTTGTAAAATGTACATTATATAATATTAAGATTAATTATATAATATATAATAGTATATAATATTAAGATTAATATATCTTTTTAATAAAAAATAAAAAATATATTAAATTTTAAATTTTTTATAAAAAATTTAAATTATATAATATTTAATATTTAAAAATATGTTAAAAAAATTATCTAATTAATCTTAATATTTATATTAATTACATAATATATAATATATAATATATGATATATAATATATAATATTAAGATCAAATATAATATAAATAAAATTAAATAAAATTCATTAATTATAAAATTAAAATTTAAAAATCATATTATTAAAAGTATTAATATTAAAATAAATAAAAGACATTAAAAATCATATTATTAAAAGTATTAATATTAAAATAAATAAAATACATTAAAAATCATATTATTAAAGATATTAATATTCAATCAAATAAAAAACATTAATTACAAAATCCTCACCCCTATTACATGCCTAATTAACCAGAGTCAAAACCCTTCTCTCTCTCTCGTTCCTCCGCCATTTCCTCCGCAAAGCTCCGATGCCCAAAAATAAAATGGTTAAGGGGCTGAGCCCTACCTGTAGCCCCGTGAGTCGAGTGTTCGTTGAGAGCCTAGTGTGTGTGTGTGTGTGTGTCTGTGTGTGTGCATGCATTTTATTTAAGTATGTGA
>JAOTQG010151965.1:0-18699 GCA_025631175.1 Iris virginica
TCACAACTCATTTCATTCAATATCACATTTTAAATATTACCCACGTTCCATCTACTACCCCTATATCTATCTATACTGGATATAGTTATATAAAGGGAACCAACCAAATTACTCATTTATATACCTTTTTTTTTTTCATTTCATTCAAACAACACAACTCTCTCTCCTCCAGGATTTGAAGGTTTCCTTCTGCTGCCGTTTCTGAATGTCGTACCGATCATTGGTGTTTATCCGTTTTTTAATTTTTCAGTTACGATTTACCGTTGCAATTGCCTATATTTGTGTGCACCTCATATCTTAAGGTGCTTGAGTTTTTTCTGCTTCTGGATTTAGGTTTAATTGGGGATTCAGGTTGCAACGTCACACAAAAGTCCTTTTTTTTGACTTTTTTTTAATCACTTCAGTTGAAATTAATCTATGTAAATTTATTTGTAGTTACAAAATCGAAATGTTAGCTATCTGTGGTATTTTAAGTGTAATTCTTAATGATAGGTGTTATATCACCTAAATTACGGATAAAACTGTATGCTAATTAGGGAGAAAATGGTATAATATTTCTTCAGATTTTTCATTCCCTGGGATTGCCACCTGATAGGGGAGGGATTTGTTACATACAAATTGACTGTTTAAATCAAGAGAGGACTCCTTCTACGGATGGAGATGGAGTAGTTAGTAGATACTGATCGTGGGGTGGGGATGATGAGGGGGAAAGATTGTACAAAGTTAAATAAAAGATCATTACACTGGTTTATCTTTCGAGATCTTAAGGTAAAAGAGTTCAAAATCGTAACTGAAACTGACTATGGCACATTTCACATATTAAGGAATAGTTAAGAGATCAGATTTCAAACTCGCTTGCTGCCACAGTGTTGCACTAGGTGCTGATACTATCTCCATCATTCTTATGCATGGAGCACCAGTCTTGTACATATATAACTGTTTATTCATTAATATGTCGTCTCTGAACATGATTTCTTTAGTTGCTACCAGGGGAATAAGCTTCCTATTAGATGTTTTAATCTATTTTAATGCGGGAGCATCCAAAATGAAGCCCCGTCATGCTTTCTTCGAATCTCTGATTTAATCTCAGCCCTAGTACTAATTACATCATCCTCTTTTTCCCTCTGCTGCCCTTCTTTTCCTCATCTTCAGACCTTTTTTTTTCTCTCTCTCTCTCTCTGTTTCCCCCCCTTCAAAGTTCAACCTCATCACCATCTCCATCTCTACTCATGTTGCCCATTCACTACGAAGTGAAAATGGTTTGTCTGTTTTTTTCTATCAAAATAAAACAAAATACGGGAGAGGCAAATTGAAATGTTACCCTTGCTTGGTGTAATAATTCTAAGATTCAGGATTGTTAGCTATAACCACGATGGAAACTTCATTTAGTATGTTATTGTTGATTCATACATGCGAGCTTTGGACAACGAGGTGCAGTCTAGTGGTAAGACACCTCCCTGTTTCCATTGGATTACGAGTTCGAGTCACGTTGGGGGTAAGTGGGGAACACTAACAATCTTCATTAAAAAAAATAAAAAAAAGAAAAGAAAAGAAAAATATGCGAGTTTTGACTAGATTTTTTTTTAATTGGAAAAGACCTTCATACAGGTTGCTTAATCTTCCCTATGGATTGCATTTTGCTCATCATATTCATTTCTAGGATGATTCAAGTTTGAATCTGAGTATAGTATGCTTTCTTTGGCACGTCTACATTTCTGTTTTGTTGATTAGAATGCTTTCGACATTTGTCATTTGCTTGCTGAATTTTATAGAATAAATATGGACATATTGGTTGATTATTGTTGAAAATAGGAAATATGGGATGAAATTGGGGAGAGTGATGGTGAAAGGGATAAGATGCTTCGTCAGCTCGAAAAAGAATGCCTCGACATATACCGGAGGAAGGTTGAAAATTCCAGAAAGTACAGAGCTGATTTGCAGGAGTCACTGAACGAGGCTGAGGCAGAAGTGGCTAATATTGTTGCGGCTCTTGGAGAACAAGCTTCCTTCCCACGGGTGTGCTCATTTTTACTTTCACTTCACTTTCTGCTGCATTCTAGGTGTCATGTATTGACTTTCTTTCATTTGTAGTATGCGAAGGTGAAGGGGACGCTGAAACAAAAAATAGCCTCTATAAACCCTGTTTTAGAGGATTTACGGACTAAGAAAGAAGAAAGGATCAAGGAATTTTCAGAAACACAGTTGCATATCGATCAAATCTGTGCAGCAATAGCAGGCAAAGATCAGTTCATCAGTTCAGCTGATACACAGATAAACAAACAGGATTTGACCAGTAAGAAGTTGGGAGAACTGAAGTCACAGCTTCAGGAACTTCAGTCTGAAAAGGTTAACTTAACAAACATAGGTTGGATAATAGCTATTTATTGCTACTGAAAATTTGTTGAGTCTACATTCACTGTTTTTTTTTGGTCTTTGTCTACAGACTCTTCGTCTGCAAACTGTTAATAGCCACATCAGCACAATTCATGAGCTTTCGGTCGTTATGTCACTTGATTTCAGCAAGATAATAGCTGATATTCATCCAAGCTTAATTGATCACACAAATAGAGGATTGAAGAGCATTAGTAATGAGATCCTTGCCAGACTAAAAGGTGAAGTCGATTCATTGAAGCAAGAAAAACAACAAAGGCTACAAAAGGTGCGCCATTTTATTCTTTCTATCACCGTCTCTCTCTCTCTCACACTCTCTCTCCTCTCTTCATCTTTTTGTCTGTCTCTCTGTCTTTTTTAAACTAACAATCTATTTGCATGACAATTTGTTGGAAAGAAAAGAACTATCTTGTGTTACTTAGAACTTTGGTCAATTGAAAATGTATGTGATTAGCTTCGTGTTACATGCAAGCTTGCATCCAAGCTGGAGTTCAAAAAATGTTCCTTGCTTATTACACATTCAAGGGAGCTCTATTATTCTGAAGTAATAATAGGTGGAGCCGCAAATTGTTTCCTCTTATGTAGCAGCGTAGGGAGCTAAGTTCTTCCTCCTACCCAGCAAGCATTGCTAACCCTCGAGCAACTGCTGGCTGTTATTCCGGAATCGAGTTTTGAGAGGAAAATGTACATGGCTATAGGAAGAAAAAACAGATAATCAAAACTTACGGACAGCTGTCTTCCAATCCTTTGCAAGGTCGATTTCATATATTTCCAGGAAACTAAGTTTCCACCCACAAACACCATATCCAAAGGTCGATTTCACATCGTCCGGGGAACTCTCTCAATCAGCATCACAAAAAAGCCTTTACTATTGCATGCCGATATATGTATAAAAATATATCCCCGTGAGTGCCCTTTTCTAGCATTTCACAATTGAAATTATACATAGGGGTTTCCATAAATCGACTTACCACATTGAGAGGAAAAATGGTATTCAGACAAGTCATAACTGCACAATATTTCTTACCCACCTATCTTCGGTATTGCTGCGTATCCTCAAACATCTCCCTGTTACTGGCTCGAAGCTTCTCATTAGTATCCATTTGAAGTCATGCTGTTTTTGATTGAGCGCAAAATGCTGTAACTAAAGGGTATGTGCTTTAAACAGCAAGGAAGCCTTAGAAGGCTGATGAAAGCGAAGTTCCAATATTTTATATTAATATGAATCCAAAAAAGACTTCCCTTTTGCTGCATGCAACATAGTTTTAAAGAGTTGGTTGGTAATTGGTGGATAGAGTGCGAAGTAGAGGGTAGGGCCAGTTTTGTTGCTCTACGTAAACTTCGATACCTGAAGGAGAGGCATAATATTTGGAATAAGGAGGTGTTAAGAGATATTAGGACCAGAAAGAATGAGATCATTTGAGGCATTGAGGAGTTGGATAGAGCGGAAGAGAGTAGAATTTTGTCATCCGAAGAAAGTTCCATGCGTTTGAGGTTGAGGGATGAGCTTGAGGAGATCCTTACTAAGGAGGATATCAGTTGGCACCAAAATTCTAGGATGGAGGGGGTAAATGAGGCTGCCACGGGGCATCAGAGACAGGGATATATTAAGGAGGTAGAGAAAAATGATGGTTAGTTTGTTAGGGACCTAGCAGCAATCATATTGATGAGATCACAGATTTTTACAAAACCTTATATGCCGAAGATTGAGTTAATTGTCTGACGATCGAGGGTTTAGATTGGACTCCGATTTCTGAGGGGAGAGCAAGTTGGTTAGTACGACCTTTTAAGGAGATTGGGGTGTGGCGTGCTGTTTCCGAGTTAGCAGGGGATAAAGCACCAGGTTCGGATGGTTTTACTATGGCCTTTTCCCTTTTATGTTGGGATACCCTTAAAAAGGATATCGTGAGAGTGTTTGAAGAATTTTTTTTCTAACAGGGCAGTGGGTTTAGGAGCATTAAATCTACTTTTATTACCTTCATCCCTAAGAAGGATAGATCCCTCAAGATTAAGGATTTCCTCCCTATTAGTTTGGTTACTAGCTTTTACAAGATAATTACCGAGGTCCTTTCTCAGCGCCTAAAGGAAGTTTCGGTAAATACAATCTTGGACGCCCAATGCGCTTTTGTCGGGGGTTGATGCTGCTCTGATAGCTAACGAGGTTGTTGATGATCTTCATCGTAGGGGTAGGAAGGGTATTCTCCTTCAACTTGATTTTGAAAAGGCGTATAATCGGGTAAATTGGTGGTTTCTTGATCTTGTTATGGCTAGATATCCCTATCGAAGACCCCTAGAAGCTCTAAACCACTACGTAGGTTCCCCATTCACTATACACCCTGAAATCCATCTACGTTATCTAGACCTGAAAACTTTCCTGTTTACGTTAGTGGTAGATGTCCTTACTAGACTCTTTAGTCGGAGTGAGGAGAGGGTTGTTGTAGGTGGTGGCTTGGTCATTAGTGATGGTTTGAAGTTCTCCCATCTTCAGTATGCCAATGATACTATCTTATTTTTTTCAGAGGGGGTGGGAAGATTTTAGAATGTTCTTACTGTACTGTACTAGTGTACTTCAAGTGTTTGAGACCCTGTCTAATCTGGAGATCAATCTTTCTAAGTGTGGTCTGGCTGGTATCATTGTGGAGCATTTGTCGTTAAACAAACATGCTTCTCTTGAAGATGTTTGTTTCCCTAATCTTGGTCTTCTTTTATAGGGGAATCCACTGGCCTCTAGTTTCTGGATCCAGTAGTGGCCAAGGTCTAAGCGTATAGACGGCTGGAAAAATGCTTATTTCTCTCCAAGTGGGCGGGTTACCATGATCGAGTCATGTCTCTCGAGCATTCCTATCAAGGAAATGTCTCTTTTTAAGTTACCAATGGGGGTAGCCGAGCGTTTAGAGGGTATTATTCGTAGCTTCTTGTGGTATGGGGTAGGTGAGGTAGTAAGGATTATTTTGTAGCTTGGGATATTGTGAAGAGGCCTAAGGAAGAGGTTGGGGGGGGGGGGGCGGGGTTCTAGGTATCGAAACTTGGTCTTTAGGAATATATTCCTTATTGGCAAATGGTTATTGCGTTTCCCTTTAGAGGCTCACTCTCTGTGGCATAGAGTCGTTCGAAGCAGGTTTGATGCATGCACATCAAAGTGGTTGAGATGCATATATTGGTTCTTCCGTCACATATGCTATCCCGTGGAATTCAATCATAAAATATGTTAATGGGTGACCAAGAAAATAAAATGGCATAACTCTAATACAGCTTTACCTTTTTGCATCCGTATTCCATTTTAATACCATCACTTCATAATGGCGGAAGCGTATAGAGTTTCAGAAATAGAAGAAGAGAAGATGAGAGAGAAGGAGAAACACACAATTAGCTAAAAGATCAACTCAAATATAATATCAACTCTAAATAAGTTTGAGGCATTACAACTCTATTTGTAGGCTAAACCTATTCTCCTAATAGTACTAGGACGAAAACATAATTAAATTCGTACGAGACGAAATAAGAAAACAACTACTTACTATTACTTAACTAATACAACACGGAATAGGAAAACAACTAGAGCAATGCTAAGGGCACAAAAAACTCACGAAAACTTGGACACAAAAATAGAGCTGGAAAGTTTTAATTGGTTGTTACATTATTCAGTGGTGGGGTCCGCAAATCGAATAACCAATCAACACTTGCCGACAATGTTCCAAATTTCTGTGAGTTCTTTGTGCCCAATTATTATCCAAACAACTAATTACTAAATAACAAGACTTTCCTAATTCATAAAGGAACTAAATAATACTAATAATAATCCTAATCTACCAAGGACACTTATTAACGGACCAAAAGGCCTTGGGCCTCGGCTTAGTGAATACTTGTCCTGCATCAACTCTCCTCCGACGAAAAGAACTCGACTCCGGCAAGTTAGGAGCGGAACCAAGAATGCCTTTCTCGTTATAAACACGATGAATAACCAAAGACTTTCAATTTCAAAGGTTGCATGTTTGTAGCACAAATGAGAGTGTATTTCTTGTTGCCTTTAGCAAAAGGATATGTGTTGGCACATCCAGAATGTTGTACATCACGATCCCATATCCATGTGCGTCCCAAGAGTATATGCAAAGGCTTGAGTGATAGAACATCACACATAACTAATTCAGTAAGCTGCCCACAGAGAAAATCACTATGCATTGCTTATTCACCCGTAGCTTTGAATTATAATCCAAGCAACATCGTAAGGCATAGGGTGTGGTTGCACTTCCAGTCCTAATTTCTTCACAGCTTCCCAGAAATAAAGTCAGCACAACTACCGGTATCAGTGACTAAGGAGCAAAACTAACCTTTACAAGTTACTCTTGTTTGGAAGATTTTTCCCCTTTGTTTGAGTAAATCATTCTCTGATTTGTTGACAAGAAGAGGGCGAATAACTCCCACATAATCATCATCCAGATCATCATCGTTATAAGGAAGACCTTCATAAAAATCATATTCATTGAGATCACAAACAACTTCTTCTTTAGCTTTATCCTTTTGCAATTCTGTTGGAGTACCCAATTCTAACAAGTGCTACGGATGCAGAAGTAACTTTGATGGGAGGGGATGGAAAATTAAGGCATGATGGCCAAAGCCTTGACAGTTGAAACATCTAGATGTGTGTGAACTTCCTTGAGAAGAAGTTGAAGGACAGGACTGACGATTTTAATTAGAAGAGTTAACTTGAGATTTATCAAAAGGCTTACCTTGCTTGACATCCATAAAAGTTTGCTCACACCTAATGAGGGTTGTCGTATCATATGACGTTTTTCCATAAAAGTTGACGATACATAAAAGTTCGCTCACACCTAATGAGGGTTGTCGTATCATATGACGTTTTTCCCTTTCGCTAAATTTTCCTTTTGCAATTCCTCTTCTAATTGATAGGCCACTTGAATTGCGTCAGACAAGGTAAGGAATCGACTTGCTGCAAGCTTAGAAGAGATTTTTGAATCAAGCCCACGACGATACATAGAAATCATCACATTCTTGACCCATGGAAGTTGAGCTCTAGTGGCAAGGCAATAGGAAAACAACTAGTTACTAAATAACAAGACTTTCCTAATTCATAAAGAAAGTAAAAATACTAATAATAATTCTAATCTACCAAGGATACTTATTAACTGACCAAAAGGCCTTGGGACTCGGCTTTGTGAATACTTCCCGCATCACTTCTGCTTTTTCTTTGACACCACAAATGTCTTCTTTATTCGTTGAAGTCTGTATTGTAACACTAATGGAGCTGATCACAACTACTAAGGATGGAGTCCACTTGTTAACAACATAAAATCCATCTTTAGTGTACTCGTCATAGATTGAAGGTACATTCCAGTCTATTTTCTTGGTCTTGAAAAATAGAACTCGACTCTCGAGTAAGAGATGTGTTCAAACTTCATCGAAGTACCTCTAATACTCATCACCCATAGAGTAGCTATAGGTACATTGCTTGTGGCTATAATTATTCCTCGGTCTTCCAATCAAGTGGAACTTAATCCCTCCGTCCCACTTCAAGAGATATGCTTTGAATTGATGCTCAAAATAAGAAAAGGGTTGAAAATGTGTAAATTATCACAAATACCCCACAGTATGAGGTTCATAATTATCTCTAACAAAAAGTAAGGTTAATGTTGTTATAAGAAATGACTCATAAAAGAAACTCATGAAGTGAGACAGAGGAAGTATCATTTTCCATTGCACGAAGGAACTTCAAGGATCTACTGCACTTGATCCACTCTGATACCACTAACCACAAAAGTGCTGCAAATTAAAGGATGTGTGCAGTAACCAGCAAGGAAGCCTTAGAAGGCTGATGAAAGGGGAAGTTCTCAATGTTTTATATTAATTGATTCAAAACAAGACTCCTCTTTTGCTGCATACGACCTAGGAATTTACAGGCTCCAGAACTCACTCAATTCATGAACTAGATGATAAGAAAACTTACTGACTTTCAAACTACCAAAACTCCGCTAAATCCCAAAATCACAAACTACTTGACTTATAACAAATGAAGTGCATCTGTTAATAAGAGAAGCTTCTAGATTTCAATAGAAATTGTACTTATCACAATCACTCCGGATTTCTGCAGTAGTTTTGCTCCAAGTAACCCTGTTTCCTCAAATAGATCAACAACATACTCTCTTAAATAACAAAAATCTCCTTTATTAGATCGAATCATTTTAATCGCAAGAAATTGTTTCAGAGCATCCAAGTATTTTGTGTGAAATTTCATCTGAAGACTAGACTTTATCAATACCATGTGTATGCTACCCGTGATCACAATATCATCATCATCATCATAAATAACTAACATAATTTAATAGCTATCAAAATCTTGAAAGAACACGGTATTGTCACAAGCGTTCTTTCTTACCCAAAGAGTAAAACAACCGTACTAAAACGCCCAAAGCCAGAGCAGGAAGACTGCTACCATTTAATGATTATCCAGCAGCCCTGTCGAGAAATGAGTTTCACTAAAGTCCATTTATAGGTTAATAAGCATTTCATAAGTCCTTGGTAAGAGTTTGGGCCCCATATTTATGTGCTTCTTAAGTTGTTCCCCCACCCCCACCCCCTTCACCAAAAAATAAATTATATATTAGCCTCTGTTTATACGGAGCAATTAACATGCTTTTGTGACTGTCGATCTATACGTAAGATTTGCTTATGGTTCTTCGATGTGTAATGCAAAGTTAACCCTAGGAGTGATTATGGTATGATACATTCACCATTCTTCCTCATTTCTTTCTTACATTCTGTAGTTTTTAACCATAAATATTCCCACCCTCTTGGATGACATAGTTCACCAACCCCAATCCTCCACTTCATTGGAAAATAACCGTCGCATGTCTTAACCCCAAAATATTGCTCAGTAACTGGTCACAGGACCCTGAACACGTTACAATGTGTTTTCTTCATCTCCTCTCAGAAGTCCTATAACATAATTTTCTCCACCAAATATTACAAACCCTGCATTCCTATTACTGTCTTGCACTTTAGCCTGCCAAATTTGAGGAAAGCCAGACATTCGTTTTAACCTATAAACGAATGGTGAAATGGCAAATATGGAATATCATATTTAGCTCTCTTACTGTTTCTTTCAATGGTCTATCCTTTTCTTCCATGATTCGTTTCTTGTTTGTATTGTCATTCCTGAAATAATGATATTCCATAGTTGATAGGCATTATGCATACATATTTTGATCTAAGCTCTGTCTTGTTTTATTAATGCATAAACTTTAGCTATGCATTAATGCATGCAGTTATATTTTGCCGAGGCTTAATTTATTTTCTTTTCCATTATTTGTTTTAGATTGTTATTTTTTTCTTGTAGCTTCAAGAGCTAGGGAGTACCCTTATAGAGCTATGGAATCTCATGGACACATCTGCAGAGGAGCAAAAACCTTTTGATAACATCACCTCTCTAATTTCCTCCTCAGTTGATAAGGTATCAATGCATGGATGCCTTGCTTTGGATGTCATTGATCAGGTAATGCTTTTCTTGATATTGCCGGCAGCAACTTCTGTCCCAAGTGTTGGTAGCAGGTTTTATATTTGGTTTCTCTTACCATCCCTATATTCCTTCATTGATAGGCTGTAGCTGAAGTTGAACGTCTAAATGCATTAAAATCCAGCAAGATGAAGGAGCTGATATTCAAGCGGAAAAATGAGCTTGAGGAAATTTATAAAGGTGTTCATATGGATGTAGATAGTGAAGCAGCACGGCAGATTCTCGTCAGCCTTATGGATTCTGGTCTTTTTCAACCTCTGTTTCCTTGAGTTTTTCTTCCCCATATTTGTTCACGGACCAGTTTATTTTGTCATCTTTTCTCGCCATAATTTGCGCTCTATTTCTCCCAATAGTTCATATATCCACACAACTAATTTGATATGATGAGCTGTTCATCTGGATATATATGCTCTTATGGCTCCGAACGGGCAGGCACTTTCTGAACTAAAACAATCGGCTCTTCTGACGAGGATATGCATTTAGGTCTCCATGGTCTGTCATTTTTTTCACTGGTCATTTCATTAAGTTTGGCTTCAGATTCCGGACTTGACTCATGGTAACCTTGATTTGCACAATCTAACTGGTGAAAGTAAGTGCACTGGAGTAGCAATTATGAAGGAAAAGATAATTATGCAATGCTAAAACATTGTTAGTTTTAGTGAGCTGCATTCAGGTTGATTTCCAAATGCTTGGTTGAAGTAGTCGACTTGATGGAGGTGTTCCATATCCAGATTTGGGAGTTTCTAAGACTTAAATATCCTGCTTTTATAATTTGGTCTAGTTCAGGCATTTTACATTTTCTTTTCTTCCTTGTTTCTATGAATTTTACCCTGCTGTTATGATTAAGACACGGCTCCTAACCCTTACCAACAACTCCAAACCTGCATGCAGCTATTTTGTTACTGAATCTGGTGGCTGGATGTAGATGTCCAATTTTTATTACTGAAATTGGTTACTGGATATTCTGTAATTGTTACGTTTACATTCCTCCACAGTTAATGTCGATCTATCTGGTCTTCTTTTAAGCATGGATGAAGAGATTGCAAAAGCCAAAGAACAAGCTCTAAGCAGGAAAGATATTTTGGAGAAGGTGGAGAAATGGAGACATGCCTCTGAGGAGGAAATTTGGCTTGATGAGTATGAAAGGGTAATGCTATCTAGTATACCTTGTGATTTTCTATCTCAAGTTGCTGTTCGGTTGGTTAAGGCATCTATAGATTCTTGTTTCCTTCCCTTTCTTGGACCTGTTGAATTATGTAACAATGCAGTTGGGCATTGCAGGTATGTGTAAATTCATGTCCTTTAGGTAGTGATTGTTTTCTTTCTTTCTTTCTTCTTCTCCTATGTGTGTGTGTTTGCGCGTCTGTGCATGTGCACGTGTAGAGGAAATAGTTGTTATTAGTTGTGTGCATTTTTAAAAATATATTTATAAATGAAGCTGAATCCTGTTTTCTGAGATAAATGGTATTGTATAATCCCGCCCTTTCAAAATGGATGTCCTTTTTGCTCAAAGAACTCGTTTCGAAATTATTGTCGTTTTAGGTTTTCTTTAAATTATTTTTTTTAAAAGGTTGGAGGGGAAGGCCTATCCCTAACCCTTAAATTTTCTTTTTGGAATTAATTAGAGCTTAGACGTAATAGAGATGGTTTAAAGCCCAAAGCAAGTGAAGGGAAGTATCTTCAACTAAATAATAGTGTCTCCCCATTGTCCTTGACGTCACTTGAGCCCCTGACCTCCCGTTAGAGAAGATGAGGGTATACTGCTTGAGCTATAACTCTTTCGTTTGGTTTAGGTTATTAATGCATACTTTTACAACAATTTTCCTTATTTTCCCCTTCTTCTCCCAACTAATCATCTAATTATTACTTAGGCATTTATCTTCTTTCAATAAAGTGAGAATATTTTAAGGGATAAATTTTCTCAAGCTATATTATTTCTTGATTTGTGTGCATGAGGCTAAAACGATATCTGTTTTGAAATGGAGGGAGTAGCTATTAGTGCCTACAGGTTCACCGTACGTATATTATTTGGTTTATAGGTTTCTCTCGGTTATTGTCCATCTATTCTTGTTGCTTGTTGCTTCTTGCTGTCATGAATGCAGATTTTTGGTGTTCCAATATGCTAAACACCCATGGGTAGTTCATTCTGGGTTATGTGTACCATAGAAATTTCACTGGGGTACAATATGCTATGTGTTTTTCATTTTCAACTAAAATTTCGAAGCTTAATCTGTTAGAGGAAAATCCGGCATTTTAAGTCTGCTTCACACTTTCCTCCAAATGCACCCTTTGCGGTCAGCTTGTGGAATGACAAAATGAGATGCTATGATATGCACAAACTAACCAGAGAGAGACTGCCTTTGTATACTGGTGAAATAAATACGGGAAGTCTGGAATCGATTATCTTCCAAAGCGAGAGGTCTGACAATCATGCTTAAGCAGTTGAAGGAATGGCCCAACAATTTATTTCATGCTTTACTTGACAGAATTGCATAGAGTCTGCTAAAAACTAATCGAAGTTTTTACAAGAATGCTCTATATTCAATCCAATATATTATGATTGCACATAACACTGCATCATGGATTATTAATTTTTTCCTGTTTTTATAATGTTAGAGGCAGAAGTAAGCCCCGAATGACATTGTCAAATGAATAGCTGATGTAACAATATAGATCCATTAAAAGTAAACATTAATTGTGTAAAAGAAGTTATTATTTAGTACTTCGATTGATGATAACAAGATGCTAAGGCCACTCTGGAAATGGGATGAAATGCTGGACAAATGGGAGCTGCATTTTCTTCTTTGGGCTTTTCCAACTGAATGTAAGAAAAAAGGATTGTGGAGTCTGAGTTTTCATTATGCTACACTGTCATGCATTGTAGACATAAATTTATACAGAAATGAATTAGATTATTCTGCATTACCACGAAGAAGTTAGAGGCTTTCTGTATACAATTTAATTAAGCCTATCATTTTTTTGGTAATTTTTTCATTCTATTCTTATGAGCCAAAGGAAGTAATGGCGGAATCATAAAAGAAAACAGAATAGATTTCAGAATATAGAAGAAGAGGGTAAAAGAGAGATGCAGAATGAGAACAAACACTTATCCTCACAAGGATTCTGCCATGCCCGCAGGCCACTAAGGCAAAAGCCTTACTTATGTATTATTAATCAACTCTGAATTAAAGATGGGGGATCACATAAATATTTGTGAGACAAAGTAAATCCTTAACCTACTAGGACTAGGGCTAGTTAATGAAATAGTGAAAGAAATCCTAAATCTACTAGGACTAGGCTAATTAGTACAATACCAATAAGAAAAGAAATCCGAAATCTAGTACTACCTCTGTTTTTACAAATATAAGATCTTGACAGGTTTTGCACAGTTATTGAGGAGTCCTCCAATCAAGTCTTAATTTGAGCACCCAAATTCCTTGGCCCCAAATAGACTTACTCTCTTAAATGATGTTGGGCTCTTTCTCACTAATCTCCATAACAACATTAGGTGACTTTGGAACAAACTTATAAATGTGTCTTGAAAACAGTTAGAGATCTTATATTTTGAAACAATTAAAAATGCTTAATTTTAAAGTGGAGGTAGTAGGAATATTATAATATAGTTAAACTAGAAGATCTCTAATACTAATCCTACTTCTACCTTCTAATAACTTAAATTCTTATAACCCCCAGTTAAAAGAATGTTATTCCCATGTCTTTATTCTTGTGCTTATGTCCTGCATTAGGAAGAGTGTTGCTTCAGAAATGAAACACAAAGAAAGTGTATTGTTCTTTCTCTCCTCCAACTACTGGGAGGAATCAATATTGTGTCTGCAGAAGCAACCCTTTCATCCACCTCTATTCTTTGTAGCCTTCCCACCTACCTAGCTATACCATGATATCATATGGTGAATGAACCTGAACCTAACATTATGTGCTTTTTGGTGCCACTATTGCCAAAACCATGTAAGTATCAGTCAAAAAAACATTAATATTGTAAGGTGCTTGTGCTCCTTTCAGTTGCATGGTCTACAGAGTTTCACTTGCATGCCTTGTCTTTCCAATTAGGGCAGCCAATTTATTATTTCTTTTGCATCACTCACTGATAAAACTACATGACTTCTCTAGAAATTCTTGTGCTCTCTTTACTTGGGGGTAGAACATACGGATTGAGGAATGTTGATATACCTCGGCAATCGATGTGTTAACTTTCTCATTTTCCAGGATGAAAATCGCTATAGTGCTGGAAGAGGAGCACATAAAAATCTGAAACGTGCAGAAAAGGCAAGGATTTTGGTCAGCAAAATGCCATGTTAGTCCTCTATCTTCTTGTGTGTTTCAAATTTTAGTTTGACTACCGTCCTAGACAAGAATACAACTTTTTCACATTTCCTGTAAATAATTATAAGTTAACCACATTTTAAGGAAATCTGGTTTAGCTGTCATTTGTGTGATGACTAATGGGAAAAATTTGCTTTTGCATTTGATCCTTATGTGTTGTAGCAGATAATTCTCACTGTTTTGATCTTCATACACATGGGATAATGTACATTGACTGATAATATGACATTACGTTTCTACATAGTTTTGTACATCTACATCTAAAATGATACTTCAATTTCTCTTTGACTGTTCATCACACTTAAGTGAGTGTTACGTTGGCGAAGCTAGGAACTTCACTAGATTGATACGCTATAGTGTGAGAAATATAGTTTTAATCTGTTAAGTTCGATTGCTAATCAAGTGTCTGCAACTAAAACCGATCTATATTTCATATGGTACAAAAGATTAACCGTTAGCGACTTAGCGTGTATGTGACCTTCTATTGGATCTTTAATCATTCTGCTAGACTAGCTAGGAATCTGCAGTGCTGTTTGCTTTTGGGACATGCAAAGTAGACGAGTCACGAGTCTGAGGGCTCATAAGGTGTTATTGATATTTTGGTCGTGAGATTGGCAAAAAGAAAGAGCTTTAGAAATTCGCCGACTTTATTTATGTATACGATACTACGAAACGACGGAAAAAGAGGGATCTGGAGCCGCAACCCGGAGATTGCCGCGTTCGCTTTCCCTGTGCCCGATTCTTTAGTGAGATCATTTCTTTATTCAGATGCAATCCCGGCGGAGGGGACCCCCTCAAAATGATCAGAAAAGGCTCCGCTACAGGCCCTCGCTTATTTTCAGATTTTGTATATAATCCTAGATAACTGTTGGTCTCAGCAAACCATTAAGTTACTGAAACTGATGCTTACCTAAATATATTTAGTGACTAACAGTATTATGGCTAACTAAACGTCTTTATAATAGGGCGATGCAGTCGAAGGAAGCCTTAGAAAGACCGGAGAAGTACAATTTATGGATTGCACTATCCAATCTGTAGTTCGGAACTTTTCTGTTAGTATTAAATGGTCCTAAAGTCTTTCTTTGTTTCTTTACTAATTTACCTTTCATTAATTCTATATTACTTCCTCAAAGTCTCTATGTTAAGGGCAGTTCATAATCAGTAATTTGCCCGTGGCTGCATTTGTTGGCTACAAGCATATATATTTGGCTAGCTGTAGTTTAGTAGGCAAACCTTATATATTGCAGTGTTTAGAATACAACTGGGTATTTCAGTTTACTTAGCCATGAAGTTCCCTAAATCCCGAAGTAATCCCCCTCATATATAGAAGTTAGTGAAAGTTGACTCTCGAACGCCAAAAAGAACTTTAACACTTGAATGCCTTTCAATCATTTGGTAAGTTGTTGGACATTGGGCTCGGTATCAGCAAGAGGCACACGTGGACATACTTTAATTTGAGTGTGAAACAACTCATTTTTGTTAAATTTAGTTTATTTGCAAATTAGGGTCCATATATAGCTAGGTAAACACAAATACCTTAGAAAAAATAGGCTTTGGGGATCACACGATTATAAAAGCAAGTGCTAATTAGATTATTCCTATTGCTGATAATGAGATACGGATACTAGTTTGATAATATAACATCACATGAGAATACTAAACCCTAATTTTGAAAGCTATAAGGAAAAACAAACTCACAGTAAATTACAAGGCATGAGTTAAATTTCTGGGCTCAATTACTGTGAAGCAGAATTGGCTGACTGGTTTGACTTTGATTTTATAGCATTACATTGGTTAGAATGTGGTTAGGAGTCAAAATACATATGCACCTCTTGAAATTCTTTGCTTCCCAATTTACTTGGTAGTTCATCTTGCATTAGTGCATCTATGATTAACTAATAAGCCTTATGGCTAGAGACAACGTTCCCTTCAGCAGCATAACTTTATCTGTAGTTGTTGTTGTCAAGTTTTCTGCTGCATCCATTTGGTTTGCGATGTTTATTTGGAGTTGAACAATCATCCTTTGCAGTTTCTCTCATTCGTTCTCATTGCCCGTCCTGCAGATCTGGCTATTGTTCATCTTCATTGTGATAATATGTTAGATTTATAACTATTGAATCTGGATTAGTGTGGGGTGATTCTAAGATCTTTATTCTGTAGCTCTTATAGAGAATTTAACTGCAAAAGTGAAAGCATGGGAGATTGAGAAAGGAATTCCATTCTTATACGACAAGGTGAGTCTCCAATCTTTTTGATGATAAGTTCATTTAAACTATTACTAGCTTCTGATTTGGGTCGTTTTCTGATCTCAGGCTCCTTTATTACATATGTTAGAGGAGTATAAAATATTACGGCAGGAGAAAGAAGAGGAGAAGCGCAAATCTAAGGTATGCTCGGTGATTCTCTCTACATATCTCATTTAGATTGCTAATATGCATGGAGTGAGGTAAAATTTAACAGGCATCTGTTTGTTAGTAACTGCCCTGTGGTTGTCGACAAAGAGCAGTTGGGTACTGCTAACAAGTACCTGCAGTGGCCGGGGGGGGGGGGGGCAACAACTTTTGGATATTTTGCATTAGGTACAACTTCATAAATGGTCCCTGAAGTATTTCGGAATCTGCAATTCGTCCCTGATCTTTAGTAATTAATATAAATGACCAAACTTACTAAAATGTGATCATAATTGGCCCAATCGTTAACAAGCCGTCTATTTTAACTGTTTAAAAATTTCTAAACATTGAAGAGACAAATTTACCCCTATCCTCTTCATCCACAAATCGTCAGATGAACAAGACTCAATCCTCCGACGAACATAACCCAACTTCTTCCATGGATAGACAAACTTGATTCAACCATCCCCTCAACTTCCTCCATGGATTTCTCATCAGATGGCCTCTGATCTTTTATATAATAAATCGATAAAAAAATTCAATATGTTTGATGTTAAGCTTGAGCCAAATTTAAAAATTAGTGAGTATTCTTCTAATTGAGATATTATTCAAAAGAAATTCCCCACAACCTGATCCTCTTCCCTGCTTTACCGTGTTACAAATGAAAATGCTAGCTAAAGCAACATACATAGCACCACCAGCTTCGAATGTCAAATGCAAAACTCATCTTCTTCATCTGGGTAAGCCAACAATATCCACACTAAGAGAACCCCCCCCGGTTGATGATCGGGATTCTAGCAAAGCTTCCAGTAGCGCCATCGCCGACATCGTTCCTGGGCATCGTTCTTGTAGAAACCCAATTCAATTTTGTTGAAACCTACATGGGTTATCGATCCATGGCTTTCGTTGGGTTTCGGTTTGTGTATCCATCACTGCTGCTGTTGCTTCTTCATCATCATCCATGAATGTACAGCTCTGATGAATTTTTTTTGGGTTTGGGTTTGTTGAAATCGAAAATCGCCGGCGACTTTGCAGATCCGACAACTTTACAGATCCGGTGTCCCAAGGAGTGAAGAAACCCAGCAATCCCAAGCTCTCGATTTCATCGGAGAATTTTCAGATCTGTGATTTTTCATTCATCCAAAAGCATTTAAAAGACTTGGTGTTGAGATTTTCAGATCGGAAAATTCCAAATCTGTGAGGTCACTGTGATGTTGAGATTTGATTTTCATTCATTGGAAAGCATTGAAAAGACAAAAATGGAGGATCCCAATTTTCAGATCTATAAAATAAAAACAAGGATTCCCCATTCAGTGATGTAAATCTCTCATGAAAAGAGCAGGAGTAACAGCAAAAGTGAGAGAGAGATCGAGATCTGGGTTTAAAGCAGGGATTCGGGACCAAGTCGTCGGAATTGGAGCAGACCACCGGAGATGAAAGTGGAAGAAGAAAGGGAGGTAATTTGTCGATTTTACCCCTCAAACTTAGTCAAGTGTTAATTTTAACGGTAAAAAATAACAGTTCACAAACGGTTGGACCAATTGTGTTCATATTTTGACATGTTTAGCCTTTAATATTGATTTGTAAAGATGAGAGACGGATTGCAGATTTCGAAATATTTCAGGGACCATTTATGAAGTTGTCCCTTTGCATTAAGAATACTCTTCAATTGATGCTTTCAATCACTGTGGATGGACCCAATGTGAATCACTCAACATTTCTCCCAATTACTTGGGTTCGGTTACATGAATTTTTGCTTTCCATTCACTTTTGGATTCATGCTTATTGTGATCCGCCAAAGTTTATGCTGGTCGTTGGGACCTAATCAACCCTCCTTTAGCTGGGCTTGGGATAAGCTGTGTAGGTGTATGACTATAAGCATGATACATGGAGTTACCAAGGGAGAATATTTGAGCAAAATATCCAAGACATACCAGCATCTTAAACCTAAAAGTAACATGGTCACCATCATGACTTGGTTCACTAGGTTTGGGCTTTTCTTGCATCTGTTACAGTTACATGAAGCACCGTTAGCCACTGCTGCAATTC
>JAOTQG010152076.1:0-18680 GCA_025631175.1 Iris virginica
TTAATCTTTTTTCTAGTCTTTCTTTTTTCTTTTCTTCTTTCTTTTTTTTCGTCTCTTTTTTTCTTTTTTCTGTCGTTTTTTTTTTGTCTCTGAAGTCTAATTATCTTTATGTTTCATTTTTTTTTTCCATTCTTTGTAACAGACTAATAGCAATGGCCAGCAATCCTAGCCAAGGTGAATCAATCACCGGTCCAGCCCTTCCCCCATGTTTTATGCGTACCGAAAAAGATTGTTTAAACCAATTGGGGACAACATTGATATAGCATGGCAGTGGAACAGTTTGTCATTTGTCTTATTTTAGTATTTATATGCATATAATTTTAGATTATTAATTATATAAAAATATATAATAAAAAAATCAAATAGCGGTCATCCCACTATCCGCTATCCCGCTATCCCACTTTTGGGGTCGGCCGCTACGCGCCGCTATCCGGGATTAACTACTTTGGTTACCTATGATGAACCCATGTTTTTCCAGTCATAATTTTTACAGAGGAGGTATGGAAGTCTATATTTAGGTGGAGAGATTGTACAGAGCCCCTTTTCAATCTTTAGCCATATGACCACACATTGATTTAGCAATTCTGGAGTTGTTCACTAATATGCTTTCTGTCAAGCCTGCTTGTGAGGTGGCACTAAAGTCAAAAGAAATTCTTACAGATCGGATCTCATTAATCAAAATCTACAAGCTGCTTAACCTTTTATTTTATTGTACAAGATGTACAGCTCCTTTCCAGAATGTTTCAGTTTCTGCTCCTACCTATTATCTGGATATACCAAGAAAGATGCACGGTCCAACTCAAGTAGTCATTTAGTTGGCACCCCCCCAAGGAGCCTAAACTGCTTAAAGAGAATCTGACACTTCATCCCATCACTAAAATCCACAAGTTCTTACGCGTAGCTCAATGAAAGGTGGATACCTTTATATCCTTGTACAAGGGTTTAGTGTTTGTTTCATGGAAGCTATTCACATATTAATTTATTGATGCATTTGATGTGAAGGCTGTTACATAGATGAATAAATCCATAAGTTCTTAAGTGTAGCTCAATGAAAGATGGATACCTTATATCCTTATACAAGGTTTAGTGTTTGTTTCATGGAAATTATTCACAGAATAAATCTATTGATGTATTTGATTTGAAGGCTGTTAGATAGATGTTTTTTTATTTTATTATCACTTGTATCTCGCTGGATGGTGATAACAGTAAAGGAATGCCTTTAGGTAGACACTTGGTGCACGGGCAGCACCACGAATGAACCCTAGAAACTCTACTGCATGGCACAGAATCTGGAATCATATTTATGAACATGTTTGCTTTGTCGAAGCTTGTACCATATAATGTGCAATTTGTTTTCCCTGACTGGACGTTTGATAATTCTACCATACTCGCCACAGTTTTCTTCTCTCTTTTGGGAAATCTTTCTCGTGTTTGTAAAAAGTAGGCATCCCTGTTTTCCGCTAAACCCCACCACCCATCAATTATGGTGGAACTGGCATATTATGTATGTTGGAGTATTTGACAACTTATGATAAGGCAACTAGGATTTATATTAATAGGCAAATAGTACATAATCCTGAAATAGGTGGTAACTTAGATAAATCCACTACCCTCTTTGTAGCGTTTTATGCCTTCATGCGAACAAGTGACATCTTAAATTTTGGCTTATTTTCTTTTGATGCATTTAACAAGTGTTTTCCTAGTAGTACTTCTTATTGAATGGTTCCTCCGGTTCATAAGATTTGAATTTTTTTTTATCTAATAGACTTCTGAGCTCTATGGATACTGTTGGTTGATCTTATTATTTTGGTTTCGTCAGGAATTAGCTCCTAGTTATGAGTCTGAACCATCCTTCTTGAAATTGTACAACGGGTGAGAATTGAGTTGCCTTTTGACTAGACTGTTCTGGCAAGAGCGTGTTGCCTCAGTAATGAACAGGGCATTATTCTCTTCTACGGCCCTATCTATGTTGGCTACATGGATTCACGAGATAAAATCTCGGTGGACTAATTCTTATGGTTGTGTACTTTTCTTGTTTATTGTTGCATCATAGGGCTGAGAAGGCACCTACATGTATTTGTAGAATCATTCATGATATGAACACACGGGCATTTTTCTGCATGCTTTTTAGATTTCAAATTTGTTCAAGTTATTTATTCTAGCTACATCTTGGATATATGATTCAGAAGCCTAGGTGGTGATTCTGTTTGACTACTCATATTGACCGACTGAAGCAATTATTTTGCTGTAATAATGTAGTGAGCCCAAGCTTCAGAGGTTTCAACCAAGGTACACAATGCTGATGACTAGCCTTTCAAAAAAACGACCATTGGATTAGCTTGAAATGCATTCTCAACTTGGAAAAATGGTCTTGTAGGGTGTCTTGCTGGCACAATCATGAAGGTTGAACTCCCAAATGGTAATTCTTGATTTTGATAGATGCACTTAGAAATATGGAAGGGAGATGGACAATGTACCTCGAGAAGAATGTCGTGTCTATAGATTGTGTGTGCAGCAAGGATACTCTATGAGGTAGCTTGCTGTTGTGTGGCATCTTGAATGATTGGAACTCAAGTTTTTGTGATCACCTATTGACCTTTGTTCTTTTTCATTTCCATACTTTTCATTGGGATTGCACTAAGGAGTGCCCATAGCAAATCTTGAGAGGGACTGGAGGACAGGGTTTCATTAGTTCTAGGCTTTGCTAGTCCTTTTTTCCCCCTCATTATCAGCTTGATTGATGGCTTGTCCACTGTTTTGTTTGTCCTCTCTTGATCTCATAAAATTACTTGTTTTTGCTTGAAAAGAGATGGAGAAGAAAGTCCATTGGAATCAAGGGCAATGGGTCCGGACAGGACATCTTTGAAAGGTAAAATTATCTGGACTGTGAGTTGGTATGGCTGTGGTTGGCTTCTGAGATGTTACATGTTAGCTACTTTTTACTAGGCTGAGGATGGTGATTTTTGTATTTTGGATTATTCAGTTAAAGGATGCTCCTCCCAACTTGGTGACTGTTTTATGCAAGGGTATTTGCTATGTGACGTGCACCTTGGGATTGTTATTGCTCGTGGGAAGGAATAGCTTTTTGAAAGAAAACGGTTGTTGATAATGCAATAGCTTCGGGTGTTCCCTTCATGTAAGATTAACATGGAGATAGATCTGGAATTTGCTCCGTGCCTTTGCACTTTGCATATTCTCCTTATTTTGTTTTCTTCCATGTTCTAAAGGGCCTGATTGTTCGTCTTCAGTAGCAAGTGGTAAATTATTTTGCCTGGGAAAGTATTACATTCATTCACCCTAGTTGGGGAACACTTCAAATTACGTAAGTTTGACGTGTTAGACACACATGTCCACATGATTAGACACCTGAAATTAGAGTTTCTAACAAAGACGATAGAATTTTGACATTGAAAGCCAATTAATCTACCAGTGTCCCTCATAGGGTTGGTATAGTTGTATCAAACTTAGAAGTGTTGGAAACTATGAAACAAGTGTTATTATACAAGCTTCTAGGAGTAATAATAGTCATCTATGTTCTACATCTCGACGTTTTTCGCATCTAGGGACATGTCATCGATTTGGATTTTGGAGGTACTTGCGTCTGACACTGCGTGTCCACTTAGACACTCATCCATGTTGAGAAATCATAGTTTATTCATCATTAGCCGGGGGAAAGTTAGTTCTCTTTTGGCCATTTTTTTTGCCTATTAGTCTGGTCACTTGAAATAATTTTAGGTGCCAGAACTATTTGTTTTTATCTTTAACAATGTTATGATGTTACTCGTATTTATATGCGAAGGTCATTCTGAAAAATCTCCTCCAAAAGCGGATTTCCAGGTTGAAGTATCATGGAGAAAGAAACTACTTGTAGTACTTGAATGGGGCATATGGCCTAACTTCATGATCGCCGAGATATCTTGATATCTGTTTGCACTAAACAGTATGTCCAGTATTAAGTGGATAGTGAAGAACCAAAATATGCTTCAGTTCAAGTTCGTAGTTATCGAATGTAATTTACAGTTAAATTTTCTATGATTTGTTGGTATTCTTTTGAACTTCTACCCTTATTAGTGTATTGTCTAAAATGACATTAATGAAGATGTTTCTGCCCTTTTTTTTTAAAGTTCAAAGGATTTCTTATATTTAACAACTATACCAGGAAAAAGCACTAATATCATCACGTGATGAAGACTATTCACAACGCCGAGATGAACAACGCATGTCATCAAGAGGATCTCCATTTTCTGAAAGGGACTCCAGAATTCGTCACTCTAGTCCTGACCAATTTTATCATGACAATTCCAAGAATGATAAAAATGCGGAACCCAGTGAGGTCTTATGGATAGGGTTTCCGGCTTTATTGAAGATAGATGAAGTCACTTTGAGGAGAGCCTTCTCCCCGTTTGGTGAGATCGAGAAGATCTCTGTATTTCCAGGTCGAACTTATGCCTTTGTTCGGTTCAAAAATGTTATAGCTGCCTGCAGGGCTAAAGAAACTCTGCAAGGGAAATTGTTTGGTAACCCCAGGGTACATATCTGCTTTGCAAGAAGTGATTCTGGAGCCGCAAACAGTGGAAGGAACTCCATCAATGCTCCTCTGTCCCCGCGTGGTAGGCCATATGGACGTCAGGGATCATCAGAGACCTTCCACCAGGATAGGTACCTAGAGGACTTACCTGGAGATCATCACAGCAGGAGATCTCCTCCTCATCCTAATTCAAAAATAGACTTGGGTGATCGCGATGCCATGAGTTTTGACAGGAAAGGTAACTTATGGTCGGGTGGGAATGGTCAGTTTGAACAAAGAAGGTTCCAAGGACATGGACGTGAATTAGAGGTGCCAGGAATGATGTATGAACACCGTAGTCCTCCGAGAGACAGGGTTTCTCACTTTCAAGACTTTGCTCCTCCGCCTCAGCAGTTCCCTCCTCGGCAAGCTCCATTATATGAAGATACCTGGGACTTGCCAGAAGATGCCTTGCACTATCGCGGGGCTAAGAAACTGAAGACCAGCTCTTTTCCTTCCGATGCAGAGCTTCCAGAGTATCCTTTCTCTGATACTGAACAAGTGAAGCACGTACTCCCCAGGGTACCTGATTTTTCCCATCGTGGGGCATTTGATGATAGCTATGATGCTGGACACATCGGTTATAACAAGCAGATTCCTGATCGAGCAATGAACTTGAGGCAACCGTATGGTGAAAGAAATGATCCCCAGAATGCTTCTTATGATAATTTTCAGGGTGATTCTATTTCATTGCCGCCTCCAAATCCCGTAGACTGGAAAAGATCAACTCCTGAATTACATCAGCCTCCTGTTAGTGAGCTGTGGAAATGGGAGGGGACCATAGCAAAGGGAGGAACTGCCGTATGTCGGGCTCGCTGCTTTCCTGTGGGAAAGGTGCTGGACATGATGCTGTAAGTTGTGAGTCATTTTTATTTTTGACCTCATGTAAACATGTTATATATTACGTTGCTTGATATCTATAGTACTAGAGTCAAACTACAGTTATATTATGTTTCTTTCAGCTCGTCTGTGTTAATTTTTGTCCATAATTGGCCTTAGTTTCATTCTTTCTTGCTGTTAATTTGCATTTACAAATTACTTTGTGGAAAACCATTTGATCTTGCAGACCTGAAATATTGGACTGCACAGCAAGGACTGGTTTAGACATGCTCGCCAAGCATTACTATCAAGCAGCTAGTGCTTGGGTGGTATTCTTTGTTCCTGGAAGTGATGCTGATATGGGATTTTACAATGAATTCATGAATTATTTGGGAGAGAAGCAACGAGCTGCAGTGGCTAAACTGGATGACAAGAACACCTTGTTCCTCGTACCTCCTTCAGAATTCTCAGAAAAAATACTGAAGGTACCTGGAAAGCTAAGCATCTCAGGGGTTATTTTAAGGTTAGAGCCGCCCACTTCGGGACTTGGCTCTCTTCCGCATCCACCTGAGCGGGCAGTTGTAAATTTCACTTCTTTTCATGGAGAAACTCCTCTTGCTGCATCGGCCTCAGGACCTTATCCTTCCATTCCATCCTTCCAAAACCTTGGAAACCCCAGAGCTAACTCATCTTTACCAGGAAATTTGCCTGCAACATCTCCTCCGGTATCGCTTGTGGGCTCTGCTCATTCCAATAGGTCAATGACCGACTCCATTAGTGACAACAGGCAGCCTCACCATCTCCAGAACTTCAATTCAGGTGGTAGGAATATGGCCCCACAAGCACCCACAAGAGCAGTTGATCCCATGGTTCAGTCATATAATCCTGTGATGCCTAGAGTTGTCCAGGAATCAAGCTCAAGTAGTTATACGGCTGGATTTCCTGGTAATCCAGTACCTCGAAGCGGTGGTAACTCTCATCAAGAAACTAAATCGACGATATCCTCTATGCCGGTGTCGGCAATTCAACCTGACCAGCTTGCACAGTTAGCATCGTCCCTTCTTGGGCAATATAGGCAATCAGGGGGTGGTGTTTCTATGGGGGAAGATTTTAGGCAGTTAAATCCAGCTGAGAACTCATACAGACCATCACCTCAGCAAAATAATCCGTATTCGTCTGAGCTTTCATCATCTCAGTATGGTCAAGTGCAACAATTTCAGCAGCAACAAATGTCAAATGCTCCTACAGCTCCTCAAAGAGAACTTCCAACTGGTAGTCAAGGGAGTCAATTGCTTCAAGGTAGTGGTAGTAGGCAAGAGGAAGGTGATGCAGACCCGCAGAAACGATTACAAGCAACATTACAACTGGCAGCAGCTCTTCTCCAGCAGATCCAACAAGGAAAAGACACCTGAGAATTAGAATCCAGAAAGCCGTTGTTTTTTTCCCCTTAGTCTGATGTAAATTGATTTTGTCAAAATTTGTTTTAAGTTAGCTACTTGTTTTATATATCTGTACTTCATAGAAGATATTGGTCAGCGAGTTTTCTCGGGGCTTTTTAAGTATCTGATGACTTGAAGCTTTGCTTGTCTGTGTTATGTGGCATGGCTAAGGTTTTTAGATCCCTCAGTGGCTTTAACGGGGTAGTTTTGTACCAGTTTGTGGTGCAGACTGCATGTGATAATCTGTCTTGATAAGAGAGTATTGTACCAGTTTATGGTGCAGCTATAGTTTGCAAGTATCCCAGGAAAAGGGGAGAAATTGTCTGGGAATAGCTAATCACAATTGAGCTCTTTGTGACGACTATGGAATGAGAAAGACATGAATTTCGATGGTAACACAAGATACAAGACTAAACTGCATTGTTTTATTGATATCGAAGAGAATCTCTCACAAAAGAATTGGATGTTCCATACAAATTACAATGTGTAACTAATGATATTTATAAACTTTATACTAAAAATTTATGTGTGTTCAAGGGGTTAGCCGTATAGGGAATTATCTTTCTGGTGCAATATCCTCTTTATCCTAGAAATATAAGTATGTGGATGTGTCAGTCGTATTTGTAGTATCCCTACAAAGGATGGACCGAGCTGCAACTATCGAGCGAGGGGGCTCAATATCTTTTTCTTGCAAGGCATTCCCTTGTAACCGCTGCATCTGTGAAGCAAATGTATCATCCAGAATCTACAAGACAAAGGGGCTCATGTTAGCAATACTGATATACCCATGGAAGCAAGCCGGGAAGATGCTGAATGTAAGATTATAATATGATAGACTACTTACCCCAAGAGCATGATAAGATCCACTATACCAGACCCGGTTTTCTTTTCTGCCCTCCAGAAACTTCAGTACAATCTGGTAAAATTAATCTCAAATGCATCAGCATTTCAGAAATTAATTTCAAATGCATCAGCATTGCTGCATTGGCAACCTGTAGAGCCAAAGAAAAACTTGATCTTTTACCTGTCCCATTCTGTCCCAAAAGCCACGACAACTTGCAATGAATATCTGGCTTGTGAAGACTTCGTGTAAGTTGGATACAGACTCAACGAGTTGTGAGCATAGAACTTGCATTCTCTCACGGACCTCAGCCTCTCCATCTGCTTCCTTCGTTTCCTCCAAAATTCTTTGGAGACGCGTGCTCCGACTTGCTTGCATCTGAGACAGTAACTCACCTTTATTATTTGAATATCTATTTGTATATCATAGATGAAAGACAAATGCAGCTGAATGCAACTTTAGCCTAGCTGGAATTCAGAGGCTTCCAGTCCATCTAAAGGCAGGATTTTGTAGGATCGTAGTCTTCTTGCACTCTTAAAAAATTATATTAAAGATAACTAACGAAAAGAGATTGTTGGCCATGCTTACATTGTTAACGAGCTTGACTACTGTTGCCTGCATGTAGTTTTTATACTTGGTTCTCAATAAAACAGTGATTCCATTCATCTGCTCCCCATAAGTTGACTTTTTGTCACTGTTGACTGGTAAATAGGATGCCCAAGATTTTAGTTTGTCCTCGACTCTGCAGTGCAAAACTTCAAGAATTCTCCTGATGGTGTTCAAAAACGTCCCCAACTGCCAAAGAGAAGAAAGAAACATCAAGAGTATTAGATATTACACTATCATTGTAGTATTAAAACTCTTATTTGACTGAGGGTCGGCCAATGTGAGCTTATACTGAGGGTCGGCCAATGTGAGCTTATACTGAAGGTGGGCATATTATTAATACCACACCGCCAATACTTAGTTTGTGTGTATCGTGAAGCACTTACTTGATTAGGAATGTAATAAAGGCTGGTTGATTGTCTTCTTGTTAATTTCTGAACTTGAATGCCAAGCCTCTTGGGTATGGTATCTTTCAGAGGGGTCAATATATCGCCATACAGCTTTTCCAAAGCTTTTATGAGTGCTCTTTCCACATTTGCAACAGCCTTTCAAATATCAACATTTATGTTTAAAGCCCATTAGCAAATTTATGATAAGAATGCATTTGTGTGTGCATGAGAGAGAGAGAGAGAGAGAGAGAGAGAGAGAGAGAGAGAGAGAGAGAGAGAGAGAGAGAGAGAGAGAGAGAGAGAGCAAGAACATGGACATCTCATTTGACTCACATTCTCTAATATCAAGGTGTACTGGGGCCATCGGTTGATTACGATTTCATACTCATTTAGCATTTCTTTGGTTTTATCATACAATTCCTCGGCAAACGGTGAAGTACAATAGTTTGTAGCTACTCCAGCCCATGGTACCTGCAAGAGTTATTCTCATCTTAATCCACAGTGTTATCTTTTGGCATTGGCCTGTAAGTTGACTTGGTTTCTGAATGAAACGATGGAAATCCATAATAGAGGGACAAAGCCCAGCATATTAAAGTTGGGCCCCTGGATTTTGGAAAGGAAGTTGGGAATTAAGCATGTAAGCTTCTTGTAACCTCTTTGAAACAAAAAGCCAAATCATCTGGCAATTGATTTTAAACAATTCTCTAGCCAAAATGTACTGGTTAGAATAAAATAGTTTGTTGCCATCCACAAGAAATTTTTTCAAAAGTTTTCTTCTTCCAACCGAAAGAATTTTGTTATGCACAAATTCTGTCTGCAGAAATTCACTTCAAAGAGATATACCTTTTCTGCCTTGCAGAACTCAAGTAGGTTAAGTTGCATATCCTGTACCCACACCATAATGTAATCATGAAACAAGTTTCTCGAGTCTATACCTCCTTGCACCGAACTGAAGCATGAAGAATACATGTATAATGTTAGAAGTGCTTGCTTTAACTTCGATTGGATAACAACAAAGTGACGCTGACATTTCATAAAGATAATCTTGGTAGCATAAAGTTTCTTTCTTTTTCACAAACCTGATATTCCATAACTCAAGATTCCTCTCAAAGTCAGCAGTTGCTGTAAGAAGTTCATTGACATGGTTTTGGGGACTTGAAGGAGGCCACGCAGCAAGGAAACCTTTAATCCTATTGCACAACTCATTGCTGTAAACCAGTGCGGTGATGCTTGGCAGGTCAATTGAGCTGCAACGCAGGATGAAATTTTGATTGTGATTCTGTGACAATCACACAAATAAATAGCAATAAACAAGCAGGTGTATATACCTGGGGAGTATGTGTTGATTGTGGATCTGAATGTCTGCCTTGATTTCATCACTGAGGTTTGTGCACAAACTCTTCATCTTCAAATATGATGTAGAAACTGCAACAGAATCCATAAGGAAGCCATCCGAATTGCTCGACACAAAGTCATCCGTCTCCATCATGTGCTTTCTGCAAGTCTTTCTTGCTGCTGTCTGAAGATTACCTAAATTGGTTAGAGAAACATTAAGAGAAATTTCATGCTTCTCTTCATTAATGGTGAGGTGACTACCTGTAAATAGTTTTTCAACTTTGTCTGTGCATCTTGAGCAAGAATATCATGAAGAAGGGTATATACTTGAACAGCAGGAGCTAGTGCCGGTGCGGCAGCCTCTGGAATTTTAACCAATTTGTCTGCTAAACCTGTATCAGAGCTTTCATCTAACGACTTGTAACTTTCAAAAGCAAGTGCTAAAAGACTCTCAACTTGTGTTTCACACTCCAACAATAAAGTTTTCTGCAAATCAAGATTGAACGTATATCAGTCCAGTTCTCTCATTAAGCATAAAGAAAGTTGTTGTAAATTTAGAGTTATTAAGGGTAATTGTCTTTGCACATATTCCACATCTATGCTTGTGGTATATTAGCATGAAGCCAACATTCTTTCTTTTTAAAAAATTTGGCCCTAAGGAACAGGGTGGAAAGGATCCAAATCTCAGGCTTCCTGAATCCCCAGGAGTACCACTCGGCCACCTCCTCTTAATGGTACCCACAATTTTTGTTACAAATGAGCAAAACTATTAAAGTTCGTGATTGCATCCTAGGCATACCTCTTGTCTGGTTAATCTTCTCTCAGACCTAGCCTTCAAAACGGGTATAAGAAATTCATGAATGAGCTCTAAGCAATCTTTTGTAGGAGTGGCAACACTCATCACATGCGAAAGATACCTTCAATCAAAAGTGAGATAAGGGGATTAAATTTTATAGTAGAATTAGACATACTCAAACTCGGATTTAAATTGACTTCAACGGAACATTGTGCTTGAGTACCTCAGCTTTGTATACGACTCTGAAACTCCATAATAATCTGCAAACTCAATCAGTAACCATTTCCAAGGTTGAGTTAGCCATAAATTCCTTGCATGAAAATGTTGGGCCCGCATGGCAGCCTCCAACAGTAAATCATATGCAAGGGTTTCCACGACAGGTGCAGCACCCTAAAGTCAATAAATGGCTTACATAAATTAATGGATATTTAATATAATGATGTTTTTAAAAATAAGATCACTGTGAACGCCAATATCTCTTTAAACCTTTAGATGAGTTGTTGTGTCATTGCATGTGACAGTACTGCTGATAGAGAGCTGGGCCTTCCCAACGCACTCATGATCGTCATGATAAATGGACCACCACCTAACTCTATCATTCTGCATAAGTTGCACCAACCACCATTAGATAACAATGCAAGGGTAAGATTCTCTCTCTATCATAGAAAACCATTTCAAAGTTACATAGCATAACACATACAGGGTTGTCAGTTAGAGATGAAACTGGAATGATAGCTTGGCCTTGGATAACTTTCCTGCTGTCCTGCACTGCCACTAGTAGTGCATCTCCTTGGCTCTCCGGAAAACTGATGTAAACATGAAGATGATAAGAATTTCTTATGTGATCTGAAAAATTATTCATAACAATTAGGCATATTAAGCAAATAATTAGCAACTTACAAGTCATGGTAATCACCCGTTCCAGGCCTCAAGGAAATGGCCAAACTTGGTTCAGCCTCTGTATCTTCTGTAGAACTTCTCAGCTGTAACAAGAATGACATTGGCTCTACAGACATGACAACAATTTTAATTCCTTGATTTGACAATGTTGGAAAACAAATTTTAGAAGGGAATCATAATAACTCTGGACCTAGGCAACACCAACCTTCAGGTGTCAATGAAAAAGACCCTAGTCCGAGAGAGTTGATGCCATTTTTCACAACTGATGAAACTTGTCGAACATACTCTGCTCCCACTTGCATATACATTGCACTTCGCTGTGAGTAAGTACTCTTAAGTTTTCGCCTTGGTATTATTCTTATCTTTTTCACTGTACAAAATCAAGCACGTTACTGTGTTATAATTGCACACCCAACTTTACTAGGTTTTGACGAGAATATTCAAAACAATGGCCATACATCCACTCCATTAGAATTATAAATTCATTACCTTCTACCCGAATCTTTCCTACAGCTTTCTTTACTTTCAATGGGCCTGCTTGTTCTGTACCCTTAGTGCTAACACTAGGCATTTGTTTGAC
This sequence comes from Iris virginica, assembly GCA_025631175.1. Taxonomy (NCBI): domain Eukaryota; kingdom Viridiplantae; phylum Streptophyta; class Magnoliopsida; order Asparagales; family Iridaceae; genus Iris; species Iris virginica. The sequence continues at coordinate 12,273 of JAOTQG010152076.1, forward strand.
ACCTCGAGGTTGCAGCAAAAATTTGTGTAGTCTGTTAAGAATAAAACAAACCCTTTCCATTCAAAGTTGTGACTTAAACAAAGCAAGAAAAGGAATACAAGCTAAAAATAGTAAGAAGGGGAGATTTAGGGGTCAAAAGGGCCTAAGGTAGCTAAGCCTACCCAAAAGCACTACGGAGAAGTCGACATTCATCACTTAGAAAATCAGGAGCTTCTGTGCAACCTCTTGCCCAAGCATTTAGGCATAAGCGAATGCATGCATCATAAGCTATAAGAGTTTGCCACGCATTTTGACCACTGCCACAAGAAAGAGCACTCACCTTTTAGGTGCAACATAATTTAAACTCGTTGAAAACGTCAAAGCTCAGGCTAAATGAATTTCCAAAATAGGCATGGAAATCGCAAAAAATAGGTGAGGCGACAGTAACAACACCTGGTGCTATATTGAGGCGAATGATCAGACGAGTTCACTTGCCAATAAGGCACCAGCACTTCTGGTCTTTCAACTTGCTCTTCGTTTTCCCTGCTCAAGGGACACTATCAGTATAAACTAAAAAGCAACTGACGAAAATTCAAACCTACTGCAAGTTATCACACCTATCACCAAGTTCACTTTTTGGAGATTGTGCTTTCCAGTCATGACTTAGTTCGTCACCACCATAGAAATCACGGGTTGATTCTTTCTCACCGTGTGTTTGCTCAATTCCTTTCCCCTCTCCAGAATCTTTACTTAATTCACTTCCGGCTTCACAATGGATGGGTTCTCTTGCTCCTAATTCAACAATAGGAGGAGCACTTGGAGTTCCCAAATCAGCCATAGGGGTTGCCTGCATTCATTTATTGATGTCAATCCCTTGTAACACAAGCAACTCATTATCCACATGAAAGTAATAAAATGAAAAGTCTTACATATAAGCTGTGAGCAGAAACTGCACTCCGCTGCCCACTTCCACCATATCCTAATTCAACATCAGTAAACCTTCTAACGGTTGGTGGAACTTCAACCCTGAGATTCTCCTTTAACAACCCTCTATTCAAAGTAGACCCGCGGTATCCAAAATTCCCTCTATTTGCCCTAACAGGATTCAAATTTGTACTCGACTTCCGACCAAATATTTCTTCATCAGTCCCTTCTGTTTCAGAGTGATGGAGATGATCATAAGAAGCGGACCCCACGCTCTCATCGTCGTCCTCATAATCGTTTCCATCGTTACTATCATGACTAAGAGAGGCGCTGTCATGAGTTCCAAGGAGGCCTGAATGGAATTTAAGAGGTGGCAACACGTGTGACGGCTTGAATGTAGTAGAATCGTACAGCAGGGGTGATTTCAGAGCTGGGTATTCGCAATCAAGCGGGTTTGATAAAGGTAATAGAGTCTGAGGCCGTTCTACCTCTGATTTCTGCTGCCAATTTTTGCCCAAAATTATTTAAAAGACTCAAAAACCCTTATCAAGGAGAAGAGGGAACAAGAAAAATGCAAAATTACACATATAAAATCTATAAGTTTTGCGTTTGCATGCTCAGTAATTCTCGAAAGAACGTAGAAATGCAAATATTTGACTGTGAAAATTAGAGAAGTGGGTAGGGTTATAGAGTACCTGTTTGACCCAGTTAAGGGATCTTTCATCCAATCCCTCCGTGAACATTGTTAATGATGGGCTTCTAGAGAGAGAGAGAGAGAGCGAGGGAGAGAGAGAGAGCGAGAGAGAGAGAGAGAGAGAGAGAGAGAGAGAGAGAGAGAGAGAGAGAGAGAGAGAGAGGGCAAGAAGAAGACGAAGAGAAGAGGTTGGGGTGGTGTTGAAATAAAGAGTCAGATTTTTTAGATTATGCTAGTGGGAATAGCATTTTAATTGAAAAAATGGACCTGCCTAATACTCTAATTTCAAATCATTTTCATAGAGCGTCAAATTCAAAGCCAAGCAATAAACTATTAAACTTACGTTTGTATTATGATTAAACATAATTTACATTGAATGATATTGGGGGTATTTATACAAAACAATATACAAACCCTAAATAAGTCGAACAGTAGTAGGCTGCACAAGTGCGTACACTGGGGCGCTCAGTAGCTGAGAGGCAAAATGGATTGAGAGTGCTAGGGCGCCGTAGTGAGCGATGGGGCGCTGGCTGTTGGTGCTGGAGTAGTGTCTACACGCCCCCGCAAGATGGAGGGTCGGATGGAGACGCCATTCTTGGAACGAACAGAAGTAAAGGAGGACCTGGAGAGGGCCTTGGTGAGAAAATCAGCAAGTTGATCATAAGTGGAGACATGAGTAACACGTAATAACTTCTGTTGAACATGTTCCCGGACAAAATGAAAATCTAACGCGACATGCTTCATTGGAGAGTGAAAGACCGGATTGGAGCGGAGATAGGTAGCCCCCACATTGTCACAATAGAGGACTAGGAACAAACAGAAGCAACACCCCAACTTCAGAAAATAAGTAGCATAACCAACGAAGCTCAGTAGCAACAAAAGCTACAGCACGATACTCAGCTCAGTAGAAGAATGAGCAACGGTACTTTCTTAGATGACCAAGATATAGGAGTGGCACCCAAATAAATCAAGTAGATGGAGGTAGAAGTGTAATCATCCTTGTTCTTAGCCCAGTCAGCATCAGAGAAGGCGTGAAGCGGGCAAGGGCTCCGACTAATGAGTAAACCCAAATCAGACGTACCATGTAGATAACGAAGGAGACATTTCGCAGCAGCCCAATGCATTGTAGTGGGACGATGCATGAACTAAAAAAGCTTGTTCATCGTAAAGGCAATATCAGGACAAGTAAGGGATAGATACTGCAAGCTACCAGCCACCATACGATACTCAGTGGCATCTGAGAGAGCCGAACCAGTCAGAAGAGAAAGAGTCACAATAGGATCCAGAGGAGTGAGAAACGGTTTCGCTGAATCCATACCAATACGACAGAGTAAGTCAAAAATATACTTCTGCTCGGAGAGAAAAAGCCCTGCAGAGTGTGGAAGAACTTCAATTCCAAGAAAATAGGAGAGATCACCAAGTTCCTTAAGGGAGAACCGATTAGAGAGAGTACCAATAAATCGCTGAACCAAGGAGCTGTCAGACCCGGTGATAATTATATCATCCACATATACTAGCACATAGAGTGTGGCATTGGCATGCTGAAAAACAAATAATGAAGTATCCGCTATGGAATTGAAGAAACCCTGAGACAAGAGAAAAGTGCGCAGCTCGGAATACCAGGCTCGCGGTGCCTGCTTAAGGCCATCACTACTAGAAAAATAGAGATTAGCTACGAAAGAAATTGCGATGGAAATTTTGCGTCGCTAATTGGTCAAAGGCCGTTCAATGAAAAGTCTTTTAAATTTAGCGACGGATATTGTTGCTAATGCTATAAAACACCGTCGCAAGATTTAAAGTCCGTCGCTAAACTTGCACCTGAAATTGACGGGTAAATGGCGCCAACGTTAGCGACGGGCTCCGTCGCCGGAAAAGGTAGATTTCGTCGCTAGAGTTTATATATCAGTGACGGAATTCGTCGCTATGTTTAGTAGACTTTTCAATGAATAGCCTTGACTAATTAGCGACGTCACATTTCCATTTAGCGACTGATTTCGTTGCTAAGTTGAGGTATTTAAACTCGTCGGACAATCTTTTTCGACATTTCTTCTTCTTCTCCCTTCACAAACCCTAGCCCATTCTCTTCTCTCTCTCTCTCACCAGCGATCTCTTTTCTCTCACTCTCACCGGCGATCTCTCTTCTCTCTCTCACTCATTCTCTCATCGGCGGCTCCGTAATCATAATCGTCGTTCTCTTACCGGCGATCTCCCCCTCTCAATCTCTCGCCTCTCTCCGTCTCTCAAATCTCACCGGCGATTACAAGGTAAGCCCATCGAGCCCAGCTTCTTTTTTGTTAATTATATGTTATTTTCATCATTTCTGTGATATTATCTGATTTTTTTATAATTGTTTTGAATTTTTATGAATTTCTGTAAATTTAAATGTGTCCTTGTGAATTTAAATAAAATTTTGTGATATATTGTGTATTTTTTAAAATTAATAAAATATTTAAATAAAAAATAGATTTAATAAACTATTTAAATATTATACTAAAACAGAAAATGACATTAAAAAGGATATAAAACTGAATTAAAAATTAGATTTAATAATTTGAATTATTAAACTGAATTAATAAACTAAATTATTAAAAATTAGATTTAATATAGAAATTAGTTAATTAAAAAATAAAATTAAAAAATTGAAGTTTTTTAATAAAATAGTTAATTAATTAAAACATAATTCATAAAATAGTTAATTAATTGAAACAAAATTTTGAAATTAAAATCATATTGATAAAAAACAGAATTAGTTAAAAACCTTAATGAAACCCCTATTAATTAATTAAATTTGAATTAACATAAATAAAATTAGAAGAAAAGAATTGATTAAATTTTTTAACTAAAACATAATTAAATAATCAAAATAACTAGTAACTTATATTTATAAATCAATCGAATATTTAAAAACAATATATAATTTATGAATTAATCAAGGATTTAGAAATTAATATAAGATTTATAATTGATCGAGGATTTGGTGATTTAATTAGAATTTAAGGATTGATGATTTAGAAAATGATATTTAGGATAAGAATTTGAGTTTGTGAATTGGATTATGATTTGAGTTTATGAATTGAATTATAATTTGAGTTTATGAATTGAATTGGGATTTAGGTTTATGAATTAGATTAAGATTTGGGTTTATAAATTCGATTAGGGTTTGGATATATGAATTTGATTAAGGTTTATAAATATATGACTGTTTGTTAGGATTGTATGTGTGGGCGGTGTTTAGTAAGAATATAGGCGTAGTACGCCCTTTATTTGTTACGAATTCGGGGATAGTTGCCCATGTTTGGCGTAGAGGTCCCCATTATCTGTTGATGCATGCTAGATTTTTTATGTGCGTGCGGTGCCTAGTATGAACTTAGGTGTAGCACGTTCTCTATTTATTAAAAAATTGGGGACAGTGGCCCACGTTTGGCATAGAGGTCCCCGGGTGGTGCTGGCTTTATATGTATGCCTAATCATGTACGCCCCCTATATATGTTTGATGCATGTTGGGTTATTATTGCTATGCATGTGAATATACAAAATATAAATATTTTTCAATTTCTTTTATTTTTTTCGATAGGTTGAAATATTGGGGATATGTCAATGTTTAGGGGAAATGCTGCTCAAATTTTTTCGAAATGGGGGTTAAGTATAATTTAGTTAAACTTAGGGGTTTAAAGTGTGAAAATTTTAAACTTTAGGGATTAAAGTGACAAAATTAAATATTAGGGATAATAGTGTAACTGAAATTCAGGCTATAAAGGTATCGTCATTGTGCGATACTTGTAAAGATAATTAAAGAGAATAGTTGAGTAAGCTTAGAAACTCGTTTGATTGAGCATAAGCATGTTGTACGATTATGGACATGCTTGTGATCTTTCGAATCACTTTGAAATCCAACCCTTATCATCCGATGGTACAATATTATATCACATTTCTTCTTAGCATACTTATTCATGCTGAGATCATACTCAATGTATCGTTGCGTGCGGTACATATTCTGTATTAAGTTGCAATTGCAACTTAAAGAATGCGTAGAAACTCGTTCGAGACATTAGAGCATATATGTTGTATAACCTATACGCTTATACGACATGTACTATTTTGTTCTTGATTTGTCAATTTGACAGTTTGAAAATGTACACCGAGTGTGTGTTTGTATTGTGAATGCCTTTTCTTTTATGAATGCTGGTTTACTTGATGTTGGTGAAATCACTACTAGAAAATACAAATATAGCTACGGTGAAAATAGCGACGGACAGATTCCATCGCTAATTAGCGACGGAAACCGTAGCTTATTTAGCAATTTTCGTCGCTAATTTGTCTCCTCGAGTCAACCTAAGGTCAAAGAAATTAGCGAAGGAAACCGTCGCTAATTTTCCCGGGATTCCGTCGCTCAAGGTACTTTCCATCGCTAAACTAGATATTCCGTCGGTAAAATGTTGGTAAATTAGCAACGGAGACTCCTATTTCCGTCGCTATATTGAATTTAATTTTCGAAACAGGCGTCAAGCCCGCTCCTCTACTTTCCCAGCTCCCTCTCTCAATACTCTCATTCCCTCTCAGTCTCCCTCTTGCACTCACTGTCCCTCTCCCTCACTCCCTTTACTCCTCCTCACTCTCAATCTCCCTCCCTCTCCCTCTCTTTGCAAGCAACGGCGGCGTCTCTCTCCCTCTTGAAGCAAGCGGCGGCGGCGGCGTCCCGCTACCTCTCGAAGCAAGCGGCGGCGGCGGGTTCTTCTCTCTCTCTTTCTCTCTCTCTCTCCCCCTCTCTCTCTCTCTCTCTCAGTTCTGCACACACAAATACACATATCATG